>JAPMOR010007273.1:54750-87986 GCA_026543865.1 Argiope aurantia
TTCTAATGTTAGAAGAATGCATATATATTGAGAATTTTTAATTAGGTATTTTTAATTTCGTAGAAGAGTGTACAACTTTTTTCAACAACGTGAAAACGCTTAGCGTTTTTTTATAACACTTTTATTCATTTGCGTGCTCTTTCATGGAACATTTTTTTGACAATCGATTCTCATGCATAGCGCACAAATAAAGGTTATTTAAAATTTTGTTTTCTTCTTGCTCTTAGTTACGCATGAAGGAAAACGCTCCAAATTAAATAGAAGAAAAATGCTATTTCATGCAGCTTGAAATCTGATTCGAACTTTACACTTGCTTAAATTTTGGAAAGCTGTTTCTGGCGCACAACTTTCTTTTTAGAAACTGTAATCATAAAAATGAAGTATCAGATTTCCTTAACAATATTTTATCTCATAATTTTGCCATGCTAAATCTTTCTTAAAGAAAAATTTATTGACACTTTGAGTCATTTTAGTCTTATAACAAGGAGAGGACTGTTCTACAGGAAATATCATATTTTTAATATTGCTTTTTAGATTTCTTATTAATAATTACGTAGATAATAGAAAGGCAAAATATATATAAATATAAGTGCTTATGAAATCAAATTAATGTTACATTTTGTGCATCGGGTATAGAGTATAGATTATCTAAATTTATAATTTGCTTCATGATAATACAACTTTAATATTCTCAATATAAACGTAATTGCTTTCAAACATTTTTCATGTCTTATTTTGCTTACCACGCAAAAACTTATTATGTTCCATATCTCATTTGAAATAAATTTATTAAAAACAGTTCTTCGTAAATATTTTTTCTTGAATCAAAAAGTAATTTTTCTTATTTTATTTTATACATCTTTGTCTTTCATTTACAATTTATTATTATAAATATTAAAGTACACTGAAAACAAATTTCGAAAAATAGCATAGAGACAGTGCCCTTAATTTTGAAAAAAATAGTTAGTTGATATGAATTTATTAAGTTATAATTAAAATCTGAAAATGTCGGAGTAGTGTGTTATCATCGGGGACTTTCGAGAACTATTTAAAAAAAAACTATAAACTACCTGTAAGTGAATAAAACATTAACTCTAAAATTTCATACTTATAATTAGGAAACAGGTCAGATTTTAAAAAATGTCCAAAAAATAATTTTTCCACCAAATATTCCTATGTAATTCAATCGAAATGTCCTTCATTATTTTATATTCATGACTTCCATGGGACAAATTTTTATGAACTGTGTTTAATAGGAAATATAACAAGAAATATAATAAAAACAGTTTTTTTTTAAAAAACTTTATGTTAATTTAAAAGTAATTGTTTTTATAATATTGATAATCGTTCTTATATTATGCTAATTTGATTTTCTCTGCAAATATTATTCACAATTAATATTAATTATTGTTCTTCAGTATAAAATAATAATTGTTAATTTCCTATTTCTATTAATTATATGCATTTATATGAAAATTTGTATGAAATATGCATTAAAAGAAATCATATTTTTGTGTGTTTTCATTGTAAGTTAGCTGTTTTAGGTTTTTTTGAATAAAATTATCAATTAAATCTATAGCTGAAATATATTTTAGTTATAATTTGAGTGGCACCAGTCTGGTAGGAAATTAGAAAAAGTTTAATTACTTAATATTTTAGTTATAAATGTTAAATTAAAAATCCAAAGATAAATTAAAATCACGCTAAAAAGAGAATAAAATATAAAAGCATTTTTTGTAGCATGTCTTATGCAATTTTTTTACTTTTCACCACTGATAAGTGTGTAATTTTATAGAATTAATTACCAATAGTAATTTTTAACGATTACCTATTACCTAAAAATAATTGGAATTAACTTAAGTTCGTAAACATGTATATGATTAAAAATGTAAGCAGTTCTTGTTTCTGTTTTATGAAATATGTAAAATGAATTACAATTATTCGCCTCTGTTCTTGAAAGAAGAAGCAAATATATTAATTTCAAACAAGAATGATTATGATCTTATTTCTGAAATTCAGAAAGGCTTCTTAAATAAAACCTTTTACATTACCTAAAATTATCTTGGATATAAATGCAATATTTAAACAAATATTCAAGAATGTATGTTTTCAAAAGTGAACTTTCTAGTGACTCTACAATTGCGATTTTTTTTTATTTATAAAAATATATTAACATTTCCTATCATCTTTTCACAAAGTCACTTACCATTCTTTTTTCTACTTTTTAAGAATGATAAGTCTAAGGATCTCATTTTATCAGAGGATGGTGCTGAAAAAGAAGATAAGAGTGATGATTTCTTATATACTGAAATATGAATATAAACAGAAGAAAATTTTTATAAAGGTAAGTTTCTAATTTTCATTCAGCCTTGATAATATTACATTAGAATCTAAACAAATCATATTAAAGGACAGGGGCATTTATCAATAAAAGAAAGAAAGTTCAAGTGGTAATTCGGCCACTTATGAAAAAGTATCATCACAAAATTTCAAAAGGGTCTATACAGGAATTTTTTTGTCCCAAAAATTTCGTATGAGATACCATGAAAAAGAATAATATTTTAGTCTATACAGTAAGTGCTTCCCAACTCCAGACAGCGTTTGTTGGGTTTTTTCTTCTTTCATCTTTAATATTAGATTAAAATTCCTTGAAATCATTTACAAAATATTTATTCGATAAAAAGAAAATATATTTATGTAGATAAGTCCTATAATGCAAACTATTTTCATTTCTCAATAGTTTTTTTTTTCTTGTGAGGATCTTAAACTGATGTGCTAACTTAAATCAAAGCAGACAGTTCCTATTTAATTTTGTTCCATGATGAATAAACTGAATAAAACTCATCCTGCTTCAAAGCTTAACTTTAATAAGACCCAAAAATATTCTCGGAAAGCAATTGAAAATTAAGGAGCATATTCTCTTCATTAAAATATAAGCAAACTATTAAATTAAAAATATTCTATCGAGTTCTGCTGCTATTTCACTTCAAATTATTATAAGAATCTCCTGCAGTTAGAGTTGAGACACATAAAAAAAGTCCAGAAGATTAAAGAACGGGGATTTGATCGCTCTTTGGGGCACAAATTCAACTTTAATTGGAAATCCAAGATCCACGACTTCCTCTTTTTTCATTATTATTTCTCTTTCCCTTTTAATTTGAATGGTGAAAAAAAATTATATTTCGTTTGGATATTATACAATTACTTTTTTTGTCATTTCCAAAGATGAAATGAAATATGCTTTTTTTCAGAGATAGTTTTGCTTGATTGATTATTGAATGTAGTTTTTCTATTTAATGATAACGAATCTTGGAATTTCTTTAAATCTTTGAAAAAGAATTCTAGTTAAAAAGAAAGATTTCAGTTTTCTTTCTTATATCAGTTTTTTTAATGAAAACTACTTTTTAGTTAAATATTGTTAGCTGCCTTTGTCGGTAAAGATAGGTTTTCTGAAAATTTCCGAATTCAGTGAATTAGTGCGTAGATGTTAGTAGTTAAAATTTTAATAATGTTATTGGATATATCATAGTAAACGCACGATATTTTTTCTAGTAAGGCTGTAGATTTAGATCCATTTAAACATAGGATTAAATGAAGGTGTATTTTCGTCCCATTCAAACATAGCTTAAAAGAGAATGATGCATTTTGCCTAAATTCCAAATAGACAAAATGTAAAACTTTGTTACATAAATTAGTCTAACAGAGAAAACAAAGAGTCAGTATGAAGGGAAGAAGACAAGTATGGAACATGCTGTGTTGTATTCTTGAATATGTGTGTATTTTTTTTCTAAATATAGCTGTATAAATAGGTAAACGCAGAAAATGTTGGATTTTAAAGAGTTTATAAAATTGATTTTTTAAAATTTTATTTTAACCATTATTATAGCATAAATGTACATTACAACTGAAAGGATTTTTAATTGAAAATACATGTCTACTAAATATATGTTGCAAAATTAAAGGGAGTGTACAAAGAAGATATTTCAAACTGTATTTGATAGGTTGCGGTGGCCTGGTGGTAAGGTCTCGACTTGTGAGCCGTAGGGTTTCAGGTTCAAGACCCGATTCCACAGAAGATCCGTCGTGTAAAGAGGTCTGCTGCACGTTAAATCCGTCAGACCAAACGTCCTACCACTGGTGTGGTGCAGTGTGGAGAGGGGGTGCAAGCTCAGGTGTCATCCTCGTCATCTGACTTCGGTTGAAAATTACGAGGTCCGTCCCAAAATAGCCCTAGTGTTACTTTACAACGGGACGTTAATATAACTAAACTAAACTCAAACTGTATTTGAATGTAAGCTGAAGACAATTTTAATATCTCCATTAACACATGACAATTTAAGATATTCCCTAGATATTATTCGATATTTGGAATGCCAGATAATATCGTAAAAATAATACAACAATATTATTGAGAATATTGTGCTAATAGGGCATTATTCAGGTTCTAAAATGCTCACTGAATTTTCTCTTTATTTTAGTCAATTCCTATTCATTTCTTTCGGGAGTACTATCTTAATTTGAAAAAATTAAGATAAAAATTGAAGAATTAAGTTTAGTTAAATTTAAATTGTATTAGGTCTAATTTTGAAGCAATGTGAACATTGCTTTGAATGGGCACTGCAGTTTTTATTCGCAGTTAAAGAAGGGTGACTTCTTTATCGCATCCCTCCCTATCTATTATATCATAGACGGAGAGGATGTTTTTGAGAAAATTCTGAAACCAATTAGTTTGTGCATACCCAGTTTTTTTCAATTCTGTCTTACAATTGTATGGCAACAAAGCCCAGTTTCTAATAGTAAGGTACATGGAGCTTAAAGAGAATCCCTTCGTCAAAAAATTCAAACTCGAGATTTTGAAGAATTTCCACATTTTAATGCATCTTGAGTTCGAAAAACAGAATTTGAGAAATGTCCGTTTAACTTTCTGTCTGTCTGTGACAAAGAAAATTCAAAAACGCTATGAGCTAAACAGAAGAAATCTGGTATATAGATTTTAAAATAAAATTTGTTTATTTCCATCAACATCTTTAGCCAACAAAATTTTGAACGAAATTCAACAACGGGTTGACCGTTTGTCGAATACCTAAAATAAATAAATAAATAAATAAAAATAAATAAATAAAATGCAGTCTTAAATATCTGGTGCTTTATTTTGCGACGTTAAATGTAATTTATGTCACATTTTTGTTTCAATCGGTTGGGAAGAAAACATCTAAAACCTGATTTGGATTTTTGAATATTTTTGATCATATGCCAGAGAATATTCGCCAAAACACTCGCCACAGTTGGCACGATAGATTCAGTAAAAATGCTAAATTCATGCAAAATTTTAATATTTCGTAACTATTTTTCTCAAATGCCATGCATGTATTCATTAGGATAACATCTTTATTAGAAAGTATGTGAGAACGTTTTAAGGAGACCACTCACGCCGGTTTAGATTATAATTTAGAAACATGAGTAGTTTTTCATTAAAAGTGTCGATTATCGCTAATGTAATTTCCCACATGCCTGGAATTAATACCAATTCTCTAATTAGGTGGTTTCTTTCTCTACTATATTTAAAAGTTATGAGAGAAAGGGGTAATATAATTTTAAAAAAATCAAATGATAAGCGTGAAATGTGGAAATGAATATATTAAAATAATTTATTCATATATTATTTTAGATTTTTTAAATTAAAATTCGGGAGCTTATAAATTAAATTTACAAATTAAGAGTATAATATTATATATATACTCTTACATTATTATTATTATTATTAACATATAGAATTATGTAAGCTCTTTAAAAAGTTTAACAAATTATCATCTTTAATGTTTCTTGCCCTCTAACTTCTGCTAATTCTTTAGATGTCATGCGTTAGAGCAGAATAGGTCCAATTTGACATGCGTTTCAACAAATTCAAAAGGTGCCCATTTGGCTTGATGGAGTAGCTTTCTATCAAGATATCTATAATGGTTTTCCGATAGATTCGTGAAAGATTTCCGTTAACTTTCATTCTTTGAAAGAAAGTTATCCCCATCAATCTTGTTCAATCGAAAATATTTTCCGAGCAGGTTTCCCCCTGCAAAAATTGGTCATTATTCAATTTCCATATTAATTTATTTTAAAATCCATATCCTGGTATAGTACTCATAATATTGATTATGCAAATGGAATTATTCTTATGATTGAATATTATGCAAACCACTTTAAAATGGAGTTCTTACGATAAGCAAATATGGTAAAATAATAAAGTAATTTATCATTAAAATCTTATTAAGCAGTTAATATTTTATCTAATCTGAAAACTTTAAGCTGACAAATCTTGTATATATATATATATATATATATATATATATATATTTCGTGTATGTCGGAAACGGCTTGAACAATTTGAATCAAATTTTATATTTAGATAAGGTTTTGCTTTTTAAGTTTATTTATAAAGGTGTCTTTCCAGAACCCCCCCCCCAAAAAAACGGATTTTACACACACAAAAAGAGAATTTTTTATACCTTATTATTAGAATAAGTATATTCAACTTCCGATTCAAAAGTGGGTAGAGCAGTATAGGAGTCAGAACAACATGAATGACGCGTGAGTTGCGGGTCCTCGGCTCGAGTCGCGCTTTTTGCTTTATTTTTTTTTCTCTTACATATTTATTTTTAGTATCTTTGATTTTTCAGTTTATCTACAAGTGGTTTTCCAGAAAAAAAATCGATTTTACATCAATAAAAATCGATACTGACAATGTCATATAGCGATTTCACCGTGGTAAAATTGAGTGCAAGTTCAAAAATATAAGTAACAATAGATAAACTGTATAATGAATATTATAATATAGCAGACTGTTTTGAATAAAATATTAAAATAAGTTCATTCATGATTTTTTATATAAATGAATAATTCATATGCAGTAAGATTGAAAAATATTTATATATATTCAGTATGCAATTCGTATTTAAATATTTTCTCTAAAAAAACGAGATTTTACGGAAAAAAAATGTCGAGTGAAGTTTGGTCTTCCAGATATTGATATTTGATTGCTCTTTTTTCCCACAGTATTATTTTATAATATTAAAATGTCAAACGATTTCTATGATGATTTAATATTAAAATTGAAATTTAAAAAATTGGATTAAAATCCAGTAACGTAGTGACATATTAATATTTTTAGTCCTTTGTTTCTAGTCAATAATATACATTTGTTTTAAGAAAAGGGTAATTTAAATATTTAAAATTCTATTACTGAGATATTTATTATTATTGTATATATTGTATTTATCATTTGAATTTTAAAATATATTTTCCAAAAGAATTTTATTTATTAAAAGATACAATTTTCAAGTCGTTATTTTCCAATAGTTTTTTAAATAAAATGATAAAACTTTGAATATTATATTTTGAAGCTTAAATTTTGTATTATTCTAATGTTTTCATGTTCTTGAGAATTTAATGGGAAACAAATGTTAAATGCAATTTATTTATTGAAAAAAATCAATGTATCGTTAATTATCAGTAGAAATATTTTTAACCTGATTTAAGTATTATATTGCAAATATTTCAAATTGAAACTTAGTTTCATTGTTTATTTTATTTTTTTAAATGCTTGCGTTATTCCAAAAGGCCATCATCTTCGCACACGTGACATTTAGTTTGGGGACGTAAAATACCCATAACTAGTTACTACGCGCAATAATCCATTCCTTAACTGGAATCTCAGGAAGTGGTTTCAGATCGATAAAACATCAGCTTAATTTTAACAATTTAATTTATTGCACTATATAGATCAATGATGTGGGCAATATTGATCTATCTCAGAAGGGTTCTTTGACGATTTCTCCTAGTTTTAAGAAATAATAATGTACACTGGAATTACACGTTCTGTGTAGGTTTATGTTAGCAAAAATAGGATGCTCGTTTCATATTGGGTTTTTCTTTCCATCCGAATGCGTTTACACAAACTGGTGATGATTCGAACCCCGTTCGCAACGATTTATCACATGAAATAAAATGATGCTCCCAATTAATTATGCAAGATGTTATTTGGTGGTTTTATGCAAATGTTTTTTCACTCTATGTAAGAGCGGAAGCACTCGTGCGCGCATGCTTAGACATAGATTCAGATTCTTTTTTTTTCACTTGTGGTCATAGTCTGTGTCGGTGTGATATGTTATAATGTATTAAATGTTTGCTTGTCGCAAGAAATAAAAGTCTGTGTTTTTAAGAAGTCTTCTCGACCTGCAACATTTTATAAGCACCAGTCGCATGCATTTTTCACTGCTATTATTTGAACATTTTACTCTGTGGGCCTTACAGACGATTCATCTTGACAATTACATGGTTTGAACCCAAATATCGTCTGATAGTTTAAAAACATATTTATAGTTTTTAATTATAAAATTCCAAGCTTACCATTATATTTAAAAATAATCTATATGTTTAAAAGTATTCGTAAAACAAAAGAATCAGTTTCACAATAATAGGTTCTTTTGTTCTCTTCCATTATGTATTTTGAAAAAAAAATTTAAAACACAATTTTATTGTATATTTTTTATGAGAAAAAAAACCACTTCAAAATAATCTCGATCGTTGAATTGATTTCTCTGTTCTTCTATCAATTGAAAGCTCATGATATTGACATACATTATTAATTATCTTCGAACGTCTAGTCATTAACATTGCAAAACAATACTTTGTCTCAACATATTCTGCAGTCTCAACAAGTGGATGGTTTTCGCTTATTTTCTTAGCTAATTATTTTAGCCAATTAACCAATCAAAATTTTCTATGTTTATCGTGGAAATATAATATAAAATTGAATTTTTATTTCGTTTGAAAAGACTTCTTAAGTTGGTTGGCATTATTAAATTAGTGCAAAAAAAGGCATTTTAATCTTTGCACTCGGGAAAGTAATTCAATGCAATATTATGCACCTAATACAGAGATTCTTTTATTTCTCCAAAAAAATATATGTATACAATTTTTTAAGTTGAATTTCGTCGAACATCAATCTGCATCCTTTTATCACTTTGTAGTATTTTTAACATTCAGAATTAAAATAAATAAATAAATAAAATTCAAAATGATATACCATCTTGACTGGTGGCCAAGATTAAGCATCAGAGTGTAAAGGATTAATTGTTACAATGCAGTGCATTTTATCCTGTTTAATAAGACATTGCATTTTGCTATTTTTAATTTCGTCATTCATTAAAAAAACTGATGTATGCTGATCAGGGAATGCTTTATTTAACACTACAGCGTGTAGAATTTAGATTGACCTTAAACGTTCGCAGGTGTCGTTTCGACACCGCGATATAAAATGCATAAAATAATTGTAATAACTAAATAATTGCAGGACTACTGTTCAGTAGGGTTTAGTTTTAAGACTTTTAAATATTAGTTCATGTAATTATCATATATTATAACCCCTTCTATCATAAAAAACTGTAATAAAACAAATTACTTACTCTTGTAAAATGAATCAAAATATAATATTCATAAATATAAGTATAATAAGCAAAATCGTAATTTTTGTGAGAATGCAGAGTTTTTTTTAATCATTATTGAACGTTTTTATGCATACCGCATTTGCAATGGATACAGTGATATTCAATTTTTCCTGTGTATTTTCCACACACCATTTTCATGAAAGACATTTTTTTTGTTGCATTTCCATTACACTCTTTAATTTCAGAATGAAAATCAAATATTTTTTATGAGCAAATACGGTATAAAGAAACACTTAGACACAAAAATTTTAGAATAATTGATTCATTTCCGCTTTGAACCCAATAACACTACATTCAAGGTCAAACAATTGTGCGATAGTACTTTGGGAAGTTTGTTTTAGAACTATCGTTTGTTGAACGGCAGCTATTTATAATGATAAATTGTCTTAGTAAAGAAACGACTCTAGATCCGTAGATAGAAACTAGGTAGACTCTAAGTAGAAACGCCCGTTCTAGGTATATTTAGTTGTTAAATCTTTCCTAATTGACCTAGAACCAAAAAACTATATGTGTAATCGCCATAGAAACTGATTAAAAGTCACGAAAATTTTTTAAACGACCTGCTAAAATGCGGTAAAGAGAACAAACTAAACAGGTTTCGGTGTCCAATCGACACCGACTGACGTTTTAGTGTTAAAGATTTTATATAGGATACATATTATAAGTGGTATGGACCTATTTTTAATAAAAAATATCGAATACCAATGAAATTCACACGGAGGAGGAAACATTTTAATTCTCTTTGATGAACTTAAAAAAATACTCATAATTTTAATAAAATATTTCAATGAAAAGTAGATTTTAAGTTTCAGGTTACATTGTAACCAAAATAAGAAAACATCATTAACAAGATACAAAGTATCTTTAAATGTATAGTCGATATAATAATAGACTACCTTTGTTATAGTTATTCCTGGAAGCTCATGAAATCCAAAACATCGAAAAATATTTTCAAAATCTTTGATTTTCTTATAAAAAGGTATTTGTAACAATATTTAATACGAAAAAAAAAGAGACGAAAACCTTTTTTGCTTTTACTTTCAAAAATCTTATCCGTTATAGAATCCCCTATAGATTCGGTAAACATATTTTCAGCAACTGAAACCACCTCTTTGATGTAAATGAGAAACAAGAAAAACCTTAGAAATATGTTGTTAAAAATATTTGAGAAGGATGTTTTACTATTTCACAAGATTCTTCCTTTTTCAATTTATTTCAGCAAGTTTTCAAATGTCTATAGAAGTATTTCCATAATGGTGCATTTGAATTGATTTTCTTTGTCGGTTAAGGAAAGTTAGAATATTTATGAAAATAATATATTTTTGTGTTCTGTTTACATGTATTTGAAATCAGAATGTTATTTAAATTTTATTGCTAAAAAGTTACATTTTATCTGTCAACTATATTAATATGACTTTTAACATGAACTCTTTAATTCTTCAGAGATCTACGGAAAGAATTAGATTTCCTTCGAACATATTACGAATCGATTACTATTACACGTGTACTATTACAATTTCTCTTTAGATTACAATGTTTCAAGAGAAATGAATAATTATAAGAAGGATGCATATATTTATTTTTTGACACAGTTTCATAATATTGTAGAACATCTATGAGCCCACATATAGTCTTAAATTTAATAGTAAAATTTTCTTCAGCTCAATTGAAGATAATTCTACGGAATGTAGGGCACAGAAAACGTATTCAAATATTTCAATTGAACTGAAATGCATGGTGATTCTTTTCAGAATAGGTTTCAGGGAGCGATCAGTATTGATGATAAAATCGGGGAAAAACTTGCAAGCTTGTTATCATGTGAGAACACGATGTGGTTTTGATTTAAGGTTTAAGAAGCCACAAATTGCGCGGGCAGAAAATCCACGACTTATCGCTTTTGAGGTATTCATTTTTTGCTTTTCGAGTTATTAGAAAATGATGTTGTCATATTTGACGATGTATCGCCAACAAAAATTTACAACTTGGCTTGAATGTTCGATATGTACCCAATTCTTTTTGATTAATAAAGGATAGAGTCGTAAGAAGTTTTCGCTCGAAGAAGGACAAAGAAGAAAACGAGAGTCAACATGAAATAGTCAGGGGAAATATCAAAAGGTATATACAGTGTCTCACAAAAGTGATGGGACACTTGTGCTTCACAAAGGAAACTGTAATAAAATAAATTTAAAAAAAACATGTACAAATTTTTTGTGGGTGTGTTTCATACTTAAATTTAGTAACAATTATTACATAACATACATTTTGCCAAAATATTAAAATATTAATTTATTAAAAGTACAATTGTTTAGAACGGAGCAAAAAATAGCTCACATAAGTGATGGGACACCATTAGCTATGCAACAAAAATCATCTGAAATAAGCAATAAAAATATTTTGGTGGTTTTATTTTTACTCAAAAGCAATTGGCAATAATTTATAAAATCGTCTGCAGTATTTCTCTCCAGTTTGTTTTGGAATTTTTGTGTTTTTTAGCTCTGTGCAGCCATGAATGCTAAACAAAAAGAAACTTTGCCTGAAATTCGAAAATTAGTTATTAATTTGCATACTGAACGTGGAAAATCTATTAGAAAAACTGCTGAAACAGTTAACTTGAGTCATTCAACAGTTTTCAATATCATTAAACGATATAAAAAGAATCATATTATTCAGGATAAAAGAAGACCTGATCGACCATCAAAGTTATCCAATGGAATAAAATGAATTAACGTTCGAAATATTAAAAAAAAATCCAAGAAGGATTGCTCCTAATGTTGCTGCTGATTTACAAGCCTTATATGGAATAATTGTTAATCCTGAGACTATTAGAAGGGTCATTCGATCTGCTGGATTTCACGATAGAGTAGCCAGGAAAAAATTCTTCGCAAGTGTAAAGAATAGAAAACTTAGACTAGCTTTCGTAAAATCCAACATAAATAAGAATTCTAATTGCTGGAATAAAGTTATATTTGCTGATGAGAGCAAATTTAATATAGTTGGTTCTGACGGTAGAATCTTGGTGTGGAGAAAACCCAGGGAAGAATTTCACAAACAGAACTTGGTGCCAACAGTAAAACATGGTGGAGGAAGAGTTATGGTATGAGGGTGTATGTCGTCCGCTGGAGTTGGTAATCTTGCTTTTATTGACAGTATAATGGATCAGTACAAGTATATTGACATTTTAAAGCAAAATTTGAAATCTTCAGCACGAAAATTGAACCTTCATAACGATTTTAAATTCTATCAGGACAATGACCCCAAGCACACTGCTTTGAACGTTAGACTGGCTGCTGTATAACTGTCCTGAAATAATAAAAACACCACCACAATCTTCAGACTTAAATCCCATATAGAATATTTGGCAAGAATTGGAATAAAAAATTCGTAAACACACCATTTCTTCAAAACAACAATTAGAATCGGTGCTTCAAGAAGAATGGGGTAAAATCACTCCAGAAATCACAAAAATGTTAGTCGAATCCATCCCAAGAAGATTAAATCATGTTTTAAAAGTAAAAGGAAATCCAACAAGATATTAAAACCTTTTAAAAATTAAAATTTTTGGATAAATATTTGATGGAAAAGTAAGTGCCCCATCACTTATGTGAGCCATTTTTTGATCCATTCTAAACAATTGTAATTTATTAAATTAATATTTTAATATTTTGACAAAATGTATGTTATGTAATAATTGTTACTAACTTTAAATATGAAACACACCCAAAAAATTTTTGTACAGGTTTATTTATTTATTTTATTACAGTTTCCCTTTTGTAAAGCACGTGTCCCATCACTTTTGTGAGACACTGTATATATATATGTCATGTGATCCTTCCGAACCTGTTTAAACCGGATTTTCGAGAGAAAAAAAAATCTGGCCTCAAAAGTTTTTAATATCTCCACCAATGTTGAGATAAATAAAATCATCGGTTCTCTAAATATCGACGACACATGCTTAATCATAGTCAGGTGGTTTTTTTAAACCAGTTTAAACTGGTTAATGGCTTAAATTAGTTAAGACAAACAATGATTTAAAAATAATAATATTCTCAGATGATAACTTGAAATTTGCAATAGCAGATTTCAATTTTTTTTCCTTCATTTTTTATTTTTATCTCAGTTTTATACTGCAAGTTTTAAGTTGAATTTTAAATGGCATGAATTTCAGATTTCTTTACTTACAAATTGCATTCATTAGCCCCATATGAACATATGCCTACGATAATTTAATTTTAACATAAAGGAATTGCATTTCTAAATGAAAAATATTATATATTTGCAATGAGGGTATTTACGTTATTGAGGATTTAAATGTATTTATTATAACATAATAAATACATTTTTTTTATTATTGTTTCACTAGATATTTTATTATTCCCGAATTTGATTCGGACAAGGATATATATATAATCCTTGTCCGAAATACCAACATCAATTATAATGTCTTATTTTGAAATCCGGGATAATTTTAAATGCCATTATAACATATGTCATTTAATATTTAATTTAAAAGTTTAATCCGTTTGTTTTCCTATATTCCATCATCTCTAACTTCAGATCTTTCGAATGTTAAGATTCTACTAGGGTACAATACAATGTTAAAAGTCTGATTCCATTCCATGAATCATTAAATTTTATTACCCTACTATCTAAGAAAACAGACCAAATGGTTTTCAATGGAAAGAAATGCCAAAGAAGAATTAGGAAAAAAAAATCATTAAATTCTGCAATAACACAAGCATTAAACTCGAAAAGGAATCTTCAATATTCTGTCCTTTCATCCAAGAAGCACATTTACCTTGCTCACATTCCCCGAATAAATCCTAAATTAATAGCCCCGAAATAATCGTTCGAAATTTACGTGGAAAACTTCATACTTGAATAAATCTCCTCTTCTTTAAAAACCATTATTTTCCTCGCAAAATATTTCAGCACAAAATAAGGCGAATGTCGAACACATAGTAGAAGGTGAGTAGTAAAAATCATCGAGAGGGTGCCCTAGTTTTTGGCCTCTTGTATATGCACAAATTACTCTAGGACGAGGGGAATTTATCACTGGGAGCATTAGCAGTCATTAAATACTCGGCCCATTTAGGTAAGGAGAAATATAAGTTGATTCGGGTTCTTTTTTTCTTTCTGCGCTAGTACTCATATCCAAGAAAATTACGAAATAGTTGCTAACACTGACGGCGGAGGTACTTGGGAATGAAAGGCGGTAATTATTTTATAAACAAAGCATTTCTTGCGAAATCCATAAGAGAGTTGGATTGCATCCAAGAGCCTCTCCAGCGTTCCTTGCAGGAAGTATAAAGAAATAAACGAATAAATAATTGCGTTTACACAAAGACGGTAGGAAGAAGAATTTCTTACTTAATACAGGAAGCGCGGCTGTACCTTCCATTTTGTGCCATTAGCATCTGTAAGTGATATATAGAAAAAGGAGTTTTGGAGAAAGGGATCAAATATTCAATAAAACTTCAATCTGCTTTAAATTTTACAAGTCTCATTCAGTGTTTTGATTAAAATTTGGATCATGGACGCGAGTTTGGAAAGTTCCAAAACAAGAAATGAATTATTTTTGCATGGGATATGCTAATAAAGATCATTTGAGGTTTTAGAGTTCAATCCGATTTTGTAAAATATGCAGAACAGTTTACATAATGATCTGTATTCGAAAAGAATTAGTTTTTGATTACTTTCAGTAGTTTGTGTGAAAATGGATATAGTTTGTCATTAGAATGATTTATTAGAAATGTAAATTTCAGTTTCTTATAATTTTAGCAAAAAAGTAATAGTAAAACTCAGTTTGTGAACTTAAACTTAATTTACATTTATCCAAAAACGATTTTAATATTTTCAATATCCTTTTACATTTATCTTTGAAATCAAGTTTTCTCCACAACGATAAGGACCCGTTCCGTTTTTTTTTTTCGTGTCATATTATTCAGCATTTTAAGAAGAAGGATGAGTAGGAAAGTTTTTTGACCAAAGGCGTCTCATGTACAGGATCCGCAGAAATGCAAAACTACATTTTTTTTTCAATTTGCGGTTTCATTTAACAATTAATTTCATTATTCTATTAGGTAGATTCCTACAGGAAGACTACATATTGCAATGGTTCTCATGATAAAAATTGGGGAAAATATCTTCCTTAACCATTGTCCCTAAAACGCTAAACCACTCTTCGTTCAAAAGTTTATATATATAATGTTATTATGTGAACAAGATAAAAAGATTAATTTTGTTTGGATTTTATCTGGCTTGTAATATGTCGTTAGAATTGTAAAAAATCTCGGACGAGTTCCTAAATAGTCCAACTAGCTCAAAAGGAGTAGAGTGAAAATGGAAGGGGTGGAAATTTTCATTTCGCTATAACTTTTTTTAAATTGAAAATAGAAAAATAAATACATTTAGCCAAATTAGCGTTTCATTAAGACAAATAACTTTTGCATTTAAAATGTTTCTATAATTGCAGTATCATAAAAATGAGGAGCTGAAAAGTGATTTTTATGCCCTAGTTTTGACTGTTTCTAACATCGAAAACTTAAGTGGCTAAATAGTAATTCAGATGTAAAGAAATCTACTTTTGCTTTCTAGTTTACCGAGAAGAAGCCGGAAGGCAAAGATAAATGCCGAGAGGACTGTTTTTTTATATTTTAATATACCAATAATTTAAGACTAATTCCTTTCCTTTAATACCTAAAAAATAGTGAAAAACATTGATGTAGAAACAGACCTTTATCCGAAAAGTATATTTCTTTTCTTAAAAAAAAATTCTTTGGATAATTTTTATCTTTGGTACGCAATTTCTGCTGAGGCGCATGCTAGTAACATTGAGTTTATTATATATTGTTTCCATTGATTTTTGTTACCAAGGTTTCCTATTAAAAAAGGAGTAAAATATGCTATTTATGGAGTTTTAAACATTTTTTTTTCTCTTAATAAAAGCTTTTATGGAATTTAAAAGCATAAAAATAAAAAATAAAAATAAAAAAAATACTGATGAATAAAAACCAGTTTTAAGTAGGTTTTTTTTTATTTTAATCAAATATAAGTGAATAATTTTATTATCAAAGTTATCATTTTGCTAATATTCTGAAAAAAAAAAGCGTTTTTAAAATTTCCGTTATTTCTACTCTGCTCGCTTCTGTTTATAACTGTATCATTTTTAGTTTAACGAGCATCGAATTGAATAAAAGCGGCGTAATTCAAGAAACGAAAATTTTTAAGGAATACTAAATATTCTATTCCATTTAAAATATTTCAGTAGCACATATAAATAAATGCATTCGTAAAATACTATCTTTTTTTTTCATTAGATAATATCTTTTTTTGGTTTGTCATTGGATAATAATTATTACGAGTCAATTTTGATTGTGCTTTTAAATATTAAATGATTAATTTAATTAGTTTAAATTATGATAGATTTTGTCTGTATCTCCAAGATATACTATTTTAAGTTTTCTTTATCAATTTTATCAATACCGATATTTTGTATTATATTTTAATGACGTCGATGGATCTTCGATGGAAAACCTTTTTCCCAAAATATCTTTCAATTTATAATAAATTCCGCGAAACCATTTAATATTATTTTATCCAATAAAAACAGCTTTTTTAAAATTTTAAAATAGTCTTCTTGTAAGCCTATATTCTTTATAATTCAATAATATTTATATTATTGCTTAAGTTGATTACAAATTACTGACTCCTCGCAAATTTTCTAATTTTTTCTTGCATTACTTCCTGAGTTTTTCATATATACATATGAATCAAATATTAAACTAATTACCTTAGTTATTGCCTTCATCATGAATTACAAGTATCGCACAGTTATTATTATGCTTCATGCTCTTTTAGCATAAATTATATAAGTATGAATAATTTTTGATAAATATGGAAAATTTGCTAGAAAAATAGGATGAACAAATAACAATATTTTATATGCCATTTAACTCTTAAAAAGTAATATTAAAATAAATTCTTAAAAATGTTTGCTAATTTGAAGAACACTTGAAAATATTTTATGAAGTTAATTTAAAAGCGAGAATAAAACCGTTTTCTTTTTTTATTTTGAATGATGTAGTTATTTACATAAAATCGTTGCATGACAAAAGATAATTAAGTAGTCTTGAAGCGCAAAACTTTCTAAGAGCTTGATGAGAAAATTACAGAACACTCTTTTCATGTCTCGAAACTTTTGGCAAAGTTTATTAATTTTCCCGATTTTTATCTCCAACAATTTTTACGAGCTTTTTGACTTTATATTAAGCAAGGATTCAATGTGCTTTGAATCCTTGCTTTGTGGATGTGCTTTGGATGTGCTTTGAAATGTCATTAACGTAACTGGAAACACTAAAATGAATAATTATTAAATACGAGATAGATTTATGAATTCAAAATTTGCAGACACTTTATGTATTATCTGTTAACAAAGCTTTGAATTTTTTTTTCGAGCTTTACAAAATTTTTTCATTTTTTGAACTGGATCTTCTCAGAGCCATATGTAGTTTACTCTTCCGGCTGGAATGTCTCTAAATTAAAGAGATTGATAAACACATAAATAAAAAAAAGTGTTATTGAAAAAAACTTTTTTTACCTGACAGATAGGGAAAAGTCTTGACACTGGCATCAAAAATCATAAATAAATATTCTGGGGGCCGGGAAAGCCTGGTTGGCTGGGAATTGGATTCGCATCCATTTAATTGCGAGTTCGAACTCCGCCGGACGAAGACTTTCCGTGTGTGTGTCTTGGTTTGTGCGCGTATAAATCTGTCGTGGCCACAAAGTCCTCCATGTCTAGAGTAATACCACTGGGAGTACTGGATCAGAGGTGATCGTACTCTGATTCAAGTCAAAATTAAGATCTGTGGTTGAGTAAATGAAGCTCGCCCTGTAAAAAAGAGTTGTGACGCATGAGTAGCTAAGTCGTAATCTTTGCCATAGATGGCGCTACTGAAACAAAAGATGCTGTCCTGTTTAAAATCGCTGACTTCGTCAGCGGGCTTGTCTATGACAAATGCCATAAGAAACAACAACAAAAATTCTATGTGCAAATTCAAAGAATATTTCTTTATTCATCAAATTCAACCCTTAATTCCTCTAATATTGCAAAGGATATATGAGCAACATAATTGAATTTTCGATGCAACATAGCACCCTGCCCAATTAATGTATTTAATTGGAAGAGACCTAGAAATCTTTCAATGCGGTATATAATCACATTAAATAATGGAGCTTTGGTAAAGCAAGATATGTAAATGGTCAATTAACTGGGAAACCTAACGAATTAAGTATTACTGAAGTATATGATTGAAATCTCTATAATTAAAGAAATCATTTCAGCAGATATCTGCTTGCAACTACAGAGAAGCAATGTTTCATTAAGCCATTCTAAAAAATAAAAAAAAGACAAGGGAATTTCACTACAAATGACACTAAAATAGCACTTCCAATAGGTGTCCGTGGGCAGAAGGACCTTTTCTATATCATTGCAGATTCTGAAAGACTTTCTACGCGAAATGCAATTAAAAGACACAAAGTAAAAAGAAACAGTTAATAAGTTAGTCCAACAAGAATCATTTTTATAATAAATTTTACACTGCAAACCGGTAAATTCTGCAGAAGGTGTTGCACTCAGAAGCAGTAGCATAAGTTTCACAGCGACATTGCACGGACGTTCTAGAAAATTTCTTGCGTATCTCGTATCTTCCCAGCAACTACAGAGAAACAAGCGACAAGACCTTCAAATAAACTCGTTCACCAAATTTTTCATTTGGCTCTAGATGTAGAAGTGAAGCTTGATAAGCCCGATGATCTAGCAGATCTGTGAAATGGACCATCACGACCCATCAAACGATGTCTTGATATAACTTTCAGATGTTTTTGGACATCAGTGGTGTTTTATAAGGAAGCCCTATTATGCTAGAATCACATTCAGCGGCGCAATGATTGAGAAGTCTGGGCTTCTTCTGGAAGTTCGGGCAAGGTTTTTTGTAGCAACATCAGATATGTCTAACATCTCAAACAGAGAACAGAAGATATGGTTCAATTAAGTGATATCTAATAATATCAGCAAAAACACTGACAGAGAAAAAGCGTTGAGTTGCACGTTGTTGCGTACCATAGACATTCTTCCAAAGCCTACACATAAACTTTATGTTGAATAAAGATCCCTGTTATATGCAACCTGAATATCCGCACCAATCCAGATCGCCATCTGTTGCACTATTATAAGATGTCTTGTAGCAAAAAAAAATCATCAGAATTGTTAATCTAAAAACTCCAATATCTGGATAAATTGCAGACGGTTTATAGACGATTGGTTTGTTGACAGTATCCTCCGTTTCAGAGAATTGTACCTAATCGTAACCTATGGTTCAGGTATTCATACTCCGATTGCCTTCTGTAAAACATGGAATATTCTCTTTATTGTCCTGCACTCTATTCATGGTAACTCTCATTAAATAAGTAGTCTCACGTAATCTTTTATACACACTTGCGAAGACTGTATGATGAGTGACACGTCTATACAGTAAGCGTTCCTGGTACAAGTAACATAGACGTTACAGTTCGAAGCTCTATGAGCTAGATGTATGTCTTCACTTTTTAATAATCTTGCCATCCTACTGCTTCAATGATTGTTCAAAAATACTTACTTCCAACAATTCACACTTGATATTCGAGCCATCTACCACATGACGGAGGGGCTCAGGATGCTGTAATGGTATTTGATTCCAATTCTTCCTTTTGCCCCGTAAACCTGTTGCACGTTTGATAGTGGAAATCCTCAATTTTCATGGTATATCTAATGAAATTTTTACTTTTAAGTTATTGCCATTTGAATTTAGGACTTGCTGATAAATGAAAAGATTATAGTATAATTTTATAGAGATCGATTTACGATGTCAGAATCTCTAAATATTTAAAGTGAAGGAATTGATTGATGTGTTTGATTATCTAACGAAAAAGGTTTTGAAACATATAAAATATTATGTTCCATGATTCTAATGATATATTAGAATATAAAATAGTAGAAAATGCGAGATATACTTTTAAATAATATAACTAATTACCAAACGCATCAGAAGATTTTATAATAATCCATTATGATGAACAAATGCCCATAAATATCGACTTGATTATGTATTGTTTCAATTTAAAGAAGCACCGTTGTTATACATCCATTGAATCAACTTAGTTTAAAACGCAAATTCTACAAAAACAGAAATTGAATATAAGAAATCATTGAATTATTGAAGTAAATATTTTCCGAATATTGTCTAACTTATTTATTGTTAATAGGCTGTAATGTAAATATATACTGTTAATGTGATGAAAAAAATTGATATTTGTTTTCTATTTACAAGGATATACGAGATAAATGTTAGTTAAACAGTAGTTCTTCGTTGATACATATAAAATTAAATTAAAAACGGCTCCAGAAATTTTTTTATAATGATTAATTATTATAGTTGTGAAATATTATCATTTATTACTTTTTCATTCATCTACTTGAGGATGCTACATAAAATTATTTTACATTTTATTAATATACATATTGTTTTAAATAAATAATACATATCCCCTTCTTTAAAAATAAAATACTTCAAGGTTTAATACAAATTTAATAATGAATACATAGAAAATTTCATTTCCTTTCAAAACATGCCTATATTAAATAACTTAGCATTTTTTTCAGTATGCATATTATTTCAAATAGATAATGCATATTACATTCTTAAAAAATAAAATACTTAAAGGTATAACACAAATTTAAATGAATACACAGAAAATTTTCTAATGGTTTCCATTTCCTTTCAAAACAGCATTGAAATATGTCTATCCTACAAGATTGAACTTAATATATAAGCTGAAGAATCCTTGCATTAAAGATATTTTATGTCATCCTTTTAAGCAAAGATTAAAAAAAAGCAACGCTTTGCATATTATTTGATAATAATACGAGACCCTCTATTTTCAAGACACTATGATTCATTATTCTTTTATTTGCTTAAATTTTTAATATACTACTTCGACGGAACTCAGGCGTCGAATTTATTAAATTATAAAGCAATTTAAGGAAGAAACACACTATGAAAACTGATAGCGGGGTTTTTGCTTGTCTTTGGATATTATCAGCCATCTAATAGCTTTGTATTGCGTTTCGCCTTTATTTTTGTGTGGTTATTTAAATAAAAGAAGGCTATACTTATTCCGAACTCAGTATGCAGATTATAATCTACGCTAGTGTTTCGTATTTCCTAATTTTACTGCAGTCAGATACTGCAGTGGAATGAAGTAATGTGTTGCTGTGGGGAATAAGAAAATTTGAATTGAATATAAAAGAGAAATTCGTTCCAAAAGTGGTTTTAAATTCAGGAAAAAATATATGTGAAGAATATTTTCTTCGGCTCATTGTATAAATGTTTTAAAAATTCTCATTGTATAGCTGTTTTAAATATAAATATATTTGATTTACTTAAATGAATTTTGCTCTGGTTAATTCAGTTCTCTGTATTAGAATTTGTTTTCTCTACCTCCGTTTCATTGAGGTAGAATGTTTGAGCTCTATAGAATAGACAGTTAAACCAAGAGCTGCGCAATTTTGCATCAATAGAATTTGAAGGGTAGGAATGTCTACACTGGAGAAAGATTTTGAAATGTTAATTAAAATTTCAATTAATTAAAAACTAAGAAAAATGTTGGAGATTTCCACGATAATTCTTTTTTTTAATTGTGTCTCCACATATACTCGTTTAATTACCTTGAAAAAATTTTCATGATATTTGACGCCTTCTTAAAAGTATTTTTGCGTTATTTTCAATAATAGATTTCACAATTGAAATTAATTTGAGTCCATTTTCAATTTTCCCTAAAATATTTATTTACGTGTCTTTTTTTTCATTTTTTTAATTTTAAAAACAGAAAAAAAATATGTTTAATATATGCGCAGTTCACATTATGGAAAAGAACGTGGTTACAATACTACGAAGTTAGATTACAATACTACGAAGTTAGTTGATGCATTTTCCAGATATTTACATTTTTAATAGAAATATGATATCACTGGACTTCACCCTATTAATATAGTTTATATGTACAATACACAGAACAGGTGTAAGGTTTTTAAAATAACGCGGCTTAGATATCTGTCACAAAATAATTATCTTAGAGAGGAGGAATCGTGGATAATAAATTATGCATAAAAATGGAATTGGAATCAAACGCAAACAATAGTTACCGATTGCTGTTTAATTGAAAATAAATGGAAGCTTAGTTGGTCTTCAAAGATGCTAGTTATTTAATATTATTTTAAATAAGGACCGAAGAAAAACAATTAATGCTAAAAATAATCACGTATCGAAGCATACTAAGTACTATTTTCAATTTATAAAACGATGGAAATATTAAGCGTCATGTAAGTAATTCAAAAATACATCGGTAAATTGTATCGCCGATAGCATAACTATTGCCCAAGTAAAAGAAATAAATAGTACTAAAAGAATACGCAACCAATAGCATGCGTGTCGTGATCTAATACAACATTGTTTATCAAAATATTCAGCTATTTACTTTTGATTTTCTCATATACCAGGCACACAAACAGAGATATTATAATCGTCAAACAATTCAATCTCGAGATAAAGACAAATTTGCACCTTTTAGACACTCGTAACTCCCATATGTGTAATCTTATTAGAGGATTCGGTTGATTTTAAAATAAAATAGGCTGCTTCCAGATTATTTTAAGTGCTACAGAAAATAACGCTCTCTAGACATATTATTTACTTGGCCTAGTTCCCGTAAATATTTTCTTGTTAAATTAAAAGTCTTAACTTAATTAATAAAGATCTCTCCTCAATTATTTAGCAACTTCTATGCATCTTTTTAAATGCTATTTCTCTCGCCTTAAATGCAATATCGATTACTTTTGTGCTTTAACATTTATATCAATTATGAAAATATTGTGTGTATTTTTGCAAATTTTTTGCTTTGTTTCTATGTTTCTCATTTTAAATTTTTATTCATTTTTGTTCCACGTTCTTTATTGTACTTTGTTTTATGTATAGGCTATTTATTTTGAAATTATTTTGCTTTATCGTTTGCATTTATCTGTGTTCAAAATATTATACACCTAATTGAAAGATAATAAACCGATTCATTTACTTGAGACCTCAGACTTTGTAATCAAGAATTATCTTTTTTTTCAAACATTTTTATGATCTCAGCTTCAACATGAACTTATGTTAAACATGAGTTGTATGCCCTGTATATAGTATTTTAATATCCTAATGTTGTCATGCAACTTCAGCAGCCTCTAATCGACGGTCGGGCTGTTACAGGAAGACAAATACTCGGAAGTTTCAGCCCTCGGCATGTGCACGCATCTCCTTAGAGGATATGAGTTTCCATCTTTTCAACAGAAATCCACGTGAATTGCAAACCGAAACTAAGAGATTTTGGAGTCAAGAATTTCAACGATAATGGTGTCAGTGATTATGTTATTAGAATAGTATAATCATTCTGGACTTTGGGCAAGGTCAGGAGCATCACGAGTGTTCTGCGGTGTGTCAAAATCTGATTTTATTCACTCAAAAAAAAAGAAAAGAAAGGCACTTAAATGTTTTTTTCAATTTACTACAAAACGCAGAATGCTTATGTGTTGGATTCTGAAAACAGAAACCTGAACTCTCGTGGTGATCATGACCTTGCCCAAAGTCCACAATTTTATGAAGAGGAATTTCTCCCTTACTAGGATATATGTCCAAAAGTGCCGGCGTCCTGGCATAGGGGTAGCGCGTCTTCCCCGTAATCTGGGCGTCCTGGGTTCGAGTCCCGGTTTGGGCATGGTTGTTCTTCCGTTGTTCTATCTGTGAGATATGTGAATGTGCCCTCCTGTAAAAAGGGGTTGTGCAAGCGAATGAGTGATGCGTGAGTAGCAAAGTCGTATTAGTGGCCCTAGTTGGTGCTACTAAACAAACAAGAGACGCTCCCCCGCCTGCTTAAATCGCTGTCTTCGTAACAGTGGGCTTGTTCATAGCAAGTGCCATAAGAAACAACAACATGTCCAAAAGTTTCGGTAGGAGGCAGGAATATTGTAACATTTTCGAAAGTTACCGAAAAAAAGATCTTAAAATTTCACCTTAATTTTTAATATATTAATTAAAATTTAGAAAAAAAAAACTCTTTGGAAAAAAAGAGGAAGGCACTCTTGAAAATTTGTTTATACTTTATTTATTAACATTATACCAGTATTCTATCTGTAGAGCATCTGCAGATATACATAAACATTCTCCTTTTCTAAAAGAGATTTTTTATGTTGTCTTTGTCACTCAAAAACGATTTTGTGATAAATGGAATCTATTACAATAATCTGAAAGCTTTTTGATTTCAGGGTCATTTACGTTTAACATTTAATTTTTATGTTTTAATTCAGTAATGTCTATCTCTGCATCTACAAAAGTCTCCGATATCATTTCATTTTTACTTTTCCAGTAACAAGACCTTACAGTATTCCTCAAACAATGATGAACGTTTTTAATGCATCCCTTTTCATTTAATTTTCAAATATCATCTCTCCCAGCCTTTGAACTTTCAAAGCTTCAAACATTAATCAAATATAAAGATTTTGATTTTGTTACTTCCAAGTGTCATTCATTGATGATTAATGACAAAGTTATTAATATTTCAACTGAGCTCCACAAATTATACTCACGGGAAGAATGTTGTTTCTTCAATCAATATTATAAAAGCGGAATAAGGATGGCGATTTATTAAATGCGCAGTTTTCTTCTTTCTTAATGACTTTTGTCCGAATGGATCGCTTTTTTTTCTTTAATTTATTCTTACTGATTTACTTTCGAATGATTCTTCCAGATTGCTTTTTAAAATATTTTTTGATTTTTCTGTTCAAAAGGTTAAGTTTTGTTTAAGTATTTAAATGAAAATGGATACCAGAATCGTTAGTCTCAATCATAATTAATTAAAGTCTTTAAGATAAAAAAATGTTATATAAATCTGAATTTAATCTTTGGCAATAAACTTCCAACCCAAGTATGGTGATTATTTTGAAGAATTCTTTGAAAGTCCTTATTTAGAAGTATATTGGTAAAAATTATTTATTTAAGTTGTGATTAAATTTAAAATGTTATATTTTTAGTTAATTATTACATACATAATATTACTCTGTAGTACAAAAAACAATTTTCTTCAAAAGGAAATAAACAAACGGTAAACAATAAATAAAAGTGATAAATCAATGCAAGAAAAGTTATAAATCGTAATTTCACTGCCATAAATATATAAAACAAAAATATATCATATTTTGATCGTAGCCATTAAATTATATTAATTTTACTTTCTAATATAAGATTTATTTAATTATTTGAATATAAATAATGGCGTATTATTCATTATTGCACAGCCAAATATGCGAATCCAAACAGTTGCCAGATAATGAAAACCACAATTTTTTCTATCTTATAAGTTATTTATTTTGTTAATCTTTTGTCTTATCTTTGTTTATCTTATAAGTTATTTTTTTTACACGAAGTATACAAATAAAAGGATTAAATCACCATAAAATATGAACCGCAGATTTTAATGATTCTTCAGCTCCTGAAATCTTACTGATTTTGAAACTCTTGTGCCTTTGGGATTACATTTATCTGTAAACATGTTAAAAAAGGAATTGAAAAAGAAGATTAAAATTTGGTTCCCAACGCCCAATTGGTTGATTTTGGCCATCTAAATATGTCCAAATGATCTGTCTAATCATATGAGCAAACGAACGCGTAACTCAAAAACACAAAGAGACAGAAAAATATATTTTGTAAGGGATTTTAACCTCAGATATGAATATGTACATACGAGATTAAAATCATATCAGTCAAAGTCAAGTGGGAAAATATGGGCCATCGTGAACTATACTGTAGAAAAACACCAAATCTTAGACCACCAAAGGGCAAAACCGAGGACTGTCAAGACTGCTTAATGTCTAAGTACTTTGAAATGCTAAACAATAGAATAACACTTATAATAAAGATAAAAGTAGTTAATAAGAAAAAGGTCTAAATTTTTAACGAAATTATTAAGATAAAAATATGAATAAAAATCATCGTAACCTGTGAGAAAAAGATAATAATGTCTATAATTGTTCCAATCATCTTTCAGTTTTTTTAATCTACATAGTTTTATTAATGACATTTTTTTTTCTAATTTTTGATTTTCAACATTTCTGTGAAAATATCATCAGTTAAATCGTCCAGCTAGTGTTATTTAAGGCATTTTAAAATAAATATGCATCTTTTGATGTCATATGGTACAATATAAAATCCAAGTAAAATCTCATGTTTATAGAGAAATTGCTGATTCCTTCTTCGTTAGAACTATTTTAACTAAAACTTTTGAAAAGAGTTAATTAGCAGAATTCATTAATTAATGTAAGCCAATCTAATTAATCTTTATTTAAAAGGCTATGACACTTCACAATATTCAGAGCAGATAATTTAGTAAGGCATGACTAATGAAGCATTCTCTAAATATCATGTTAAAGACTGTCTTAATAATATATTAAGTATCATATCTTACAACGTAGAAGCAAAATAATTTTTAAATCAAGATCGATATGTCAAAATTAATTATGGTTAAATCTATCCTTAATAATTCCACTTTAAAATATTCCACTGGGGAAAACATTTTTGAGAATTTCTGTAATTGGTTTCAAACTGTTCGTAATATTTTACAATCTCTCCGTAAATTGTATGATAGAATATGTCTTTGCTTTCTAGATTCTGAAAAAGATTTGGAAAAAATTCTGCTTATAAAATTTGATATGCACTGTTTAATATTTTTTTGAGCTACTGCTTGTTTCTATTTAGCTTAGAGTTACCCAAGTATCTATTAACTATAAAAATTATTAATTCTAGTATTTTTGCGAATCCAATTGTACAATACTGCTTTCGAATATATTTTTATTACCTATAATCACAATAGTAGAATTTTTTCAAAATGCGAGAAGCTTTCTGGAAATGAATCATTATAAGTTCTTTTGTTGATGTCTAAAGTATTATAATGCAATACTTCAGGAGCTTATAGTTCCAGAAGTATTGCGTTATAATTTTTTAGACAAGAAACATCAACAAAAGAACTTATAAGGATTCATTTCTTATAATGATAGTTGAAAAATTATTTAGTGTTATAAAAATATATTTTACAAGAATTATTTATATATATATATATATATATATATATATATATATATATATATATATATATATGTAATGATATTTTAACTCTAATTTCAATTTAATTAATTTTCAAGATTTTATCTTCATTTAACCCATAGTAACTTTATTCTAAAATATTCTCTTATTTCGTGATCCAATTCCACTGTCTCTACTTAATTAATTCAAGAGAAGCTTTGTTAAATTACTGACTCAGCTAAAATAACTTTCCCACACTCCGTGTGAAGTGGCAAAATACCGCTGAATGGACAACACGCCGATACTTTCCCACGCTCGGCGTGAAGGGGTAAAAAACTGTCCAGTAAGCACATTCTTAAAAGATCCCTGTTTTTCCCTTACATGTGATTGACATGCGTCAGAAATCCCTATCAGTCTTATTAATATATTAGCGCTATGAAGAAATGTTTTCCCTATCAAAATCATAGGTTATATAAGACCAGGGATAAAATGTCCAAGAGCTTTTTCCTCATTCCTCTCTGTGTCGTCCTGTGTGCTCATCGCTTGTACATATGCCTGCTTCTTAAAAATGAAATAAAACGACGTCACGAAATAGCAAGTCTCTTCACTGTCTTCAAACTGCATTTCTGCTCCACAACAAATAATGTTACAAATTAAAAAGTCGACAGGATAGTTTCCTGTGAAAAATTGTCAAATTAATTAAAATTAAATCGACGGGTGAGACTCCAACGTTGCATTGCGCTCGCTGTGCTCCAAAGATGACTGCTTCGGTCCAGGTTCGCCAGCTGCGATGTTTCCGTGGCGAAGTTCTTTCATCGGCGTCTCCCTCGGCTGCCTCCGGCCACATCGTTTCATGTAGTCTAGGGTCCGGTCCAGTTCCCGTTGAATCTCCGGCATTCCGTGGCATCGTCGATGGTACCGTGCCTAACCTGTGACTTCATCTGACGCTGCTGCTTAATACCCTTGTGCTTGTGCTCCATATCGTCATGTGCGTGCTCCTTATATCCTCAAGGAGTTGGGGCTCCTTGTCATCATAAAAATTTTCTGGCTCCTTACCTATGCTGAATAATCCCGATCTCGACGTCATTTTCTTGTTATATTATCACCACAATGCTCGCCAGTGGTCTCCCGTGCCAGATTGAATCACCCAAATTTCGAAAATCTTACTTGTGTGTTATATTATCAACTCAATAGAAAAATAGTTTCCGTCACCTGCCGTAATCTCCAGTTCCAGTGCTCAAAATTGCATTTTGTGATTAATTAAAAAAGGGATAATTCATCAAAAAAGTGTTTAGTGTTTCCCGACTCAACGGTGAAAATCAAGATTTATGTTTGTGTTTTTCTTTTCTTTTGATTTTCATTTTAGAATTATTGCAAGTTATATTTTTATAGTATTATTTAAAATATTGAATTTTTAGTCTTTTATCAAGTCTATTTTTAAAATTTTATGCTTAAATTTTATAATGTTTTTTATTTGAAATTTACTTGAATGCTGTTAAGATCTGGAAAAATGACTGACCAAGATAAAACAAATGTATCCAATTCTCAAGGTTCAGAAGTTAAAATTGATCAAAAAGAAAATGAACAAATATCCCAAGAACCCTCCATAATCCCTTTTGAACCCGAAAATGGGATGAAGATGGATTTATGGTTGGGATATTTTAACAAAATTTGTCAAGAAAATAACAAAAATGATTTGTGGAAAATTAAAAATATTGCTAAATTTCTAAAAGGGTCAGCCTTAACACATTATATAAATAGTTGTTTAAATATTGATAATTTTGATGATTTATGTTGTATATTAACTGAACAATTTATTCAACCCAATATTGTTAATTTTTCTGACTTTTCACAATTGAAATTTAATTCAAAAAATGCTAAATTAGTTGATTATTTCCATCAAAAATTAAATTATGGCAGACAGTTAGGCCTTAATCCCCAACTAATTTTAGAAGGTCTTACTGATGGTCTGCCAACTCAACTAAAACAATTAGTTAGCATAAAAGCTCCTAATACCCCTACAGAATGGCTTACAATAACAACAAAACTATTAAAGATGGAAGAATCTTCAGAACCAAACCCAGGCAGGTGTAATGAAACTAAAATCAGAATAAGGCAACCAGCACCTTTTACACCTAGGCATAATTTTAACTATAAATTGCAAAATTCTTTTACTCCTCGAGCTCCCAATAATTTTAGACAAAATTATCATAATTCAATAAGACCACGTCCCAATAATTACAATAACAATAATCATAATTTGCATTTTCAACAAAGATTACCACCTTCTCCTTGTAGAATTTGTACGCAAAAAGGGATTCCAAATGCTTATCATTGGACCCAACTATGTCCTTTTCATCAACCCCAAATTATGACAAATGTTCCAATAACAGCCAATTTAACTTCCCCGTGCACAGAAGTTCCTCTTGGCTGTTCTCAAAATCATGGAACAAGAAAAAATTCTCCTAATGAGGCCCCTGGCCCAGCATGCTGACAATTATTAGTGTCCGGACACATCTCAACTTTACCAAGTCTAGCTAACTTGGACAATGTTTATAATCCTTATAGTAATATAAATATTGTTATTGACACAGGATCCACACTTTCAATTATATCTGCAGATATTGTAAAAAAACTTAACTTGACAAGAAAAAATATAAAACCTATTAGAGTCAAACAAGCTCATGGAACGTTCCAATTAACCCAAATTTGTGACATATATTTAAAAATTGGCCAAATAAATAAGAAAATCAAATTATATATTATGGACAATCCTTTACCATATATCATTTTAGGACTGCCAGAGTGTAGTTTATATAAATTAATTATAGATTGTGACAAAAATAAAATATTTCAAAATGGAAAAATTATTACCAATTTGCATACTAATAATAATTATATGTCTTTACATATTGTTGAAAATAATAACACTAGTGATAATAAGGTCAAGGTAGTGAATACCTCAGAGGAAATTTTCCCACCTCTGACTGTAAATAAACTATCTGGACCTGTGTTATCTCTGGTGTCAGAATATTCTCATGTGTTTGCAAAAAATAAATATGATGTTGGTAAAATAAGAATGGAACCCCCTAGAATAAATTTAACATCTGATTTACCAGTTTCACAAAGGGCTTATAGAACCTCTGCTACTGATGAAATTGAAATAAATAAGCAAATTAAAAATTTGTTAGATGCAGGTTTAATAAAAGAATCTACTAGTAACTATTCCTCTCCTGTAACATTAGCATATAAAAGAGATGAAAATAGAAAAAGTCGTCTTTGTATTGATTATCGTAAAATTAATTCCTTTTGCAAATCTGAGGCAGAGCCTCTCCCTAGAATAGATACCTTATTAGATAAATTAAGTACTGCTAAAGTTTTTTCAACTTTGGATCTTGCATCTGGATATTGGCACATACCCTTGCATGAACAAGATAAACATAAATTGGCATTTGTAACTACTGAAGGTTTATATGAATTTCAAGTCCTACCTTTTGGCTTTAAAAATGCACCTGCAATATTCAATAGAACTATTCGTAGAATTTTAAATAAACATAAATTTTCAAATTTTGCATGTCACTATTTTGATGACATAGTAGTTTTCTCTAATTCATTAGAGGAACACTATGATCATTTAAAACAGATTTTTCAAATGTGTAAAAAAGAAAACATTAAATTAAAATTTTCTAAATGTGTGTTTGCTCAAGATAAAATTAATTTCTTGGGGTATGAAGTCAAAGAAGGATGCATTTCTCCTGATAATCATAATATTGAAAGTATTAAAAAATTACAACCTCCAAAAAATGTCAAGCAACTTCAAGGTTTTCTTGGCTCTGTAAATGTTTATAATAAGTTTATTGATTCTTATGCTAAAATAAGAGAACCCTTAAATAATCTTCTTAAAAAAGATACACCATGGCAATGGACAGAAGACTGTCAAAAAGCTTTTGAAATGTTAAAAAATAAATTGATTACTAAACCAGTATTACAACTGTATAATCCTAATTTACCTCTTCATGTTTTTTGTGATGCATCTCAGGTAGCCATTGGAGCTGTTCTAAAACAGCCTGACTGTTCTGGTAAATTACACCCTGTATCTTATCATTCAAGAACTTTACGATCTTATGAAAAAAATTATTGTATAACTGAGTTGGAATGCTTAGCAATAGTAGATGCCCTTGATAAATTTTATTATTATTTGCATGGGAAAAAATTCATAATTCATACTGATCATGCTGCTCTTGTTTGGCTTAAAAATGTAAAAAATTTAAGGGGAAGATTATTTCGTTGGTCTTTAAAATTAAGCATGTTTGATTATGAAGTTAAATATTTAAAAGGAACAGCTAATGTTGAAGCAGATATGTTATCAAGGCATCCTACTGCTCAATATCTCCAACATTCTGTGCATTTATTGGAATTAGATGAGATAAAACACTATCAAAATTTAGACAATTTAGATAATACTAAATATAAAAATATTAATGATGTACTTGTAGTTAAAAAGAAAAATTTATTTAAAATAGTTGTACCTTTTTCTCTTAGGAGAAAAGTTTTGCAAACAGCTCATGAACAATTTGGGCATCCAGGCACTCAAAAAATGATAAATTTAATTACTCCTCAGTATTATTGGCCCCATATTTCTAAAGATATTGCACTTTTTGTTAAACATTGTGATATTTGTCAATTAAATAAAAAGAAAAAGCAAAAAAGATTTGGCCTTTTACAGGCCGTGCCCCCCACAGATCGTCCTTTTGAATGTCTTTCTGTCGATACTGTTGGTGGATTTAACTATTATAATTCAACTAAAAAATTTCTTCATATAGTAATTGATCATGCAACTAGATATGTTTGGGCCTTTCCTTCCAAAAATGAAAATTCTGAAACTTATATTAATATATTAAAGCAAGTTTTCCAAATCCAGGTTCCTTCCAAATTATTAACTGATAGAAATGGTGCTTTTACCTCATCTAAATTTAAACATTTCCTCAGAAATTACAGTGTCAAGCATCTGTTAACATCTTCACATCATCCACAAACTAATGGGAAATGTGAAAGAGTTAACCAATCAATAGTAACTAAATTAAAGTGTAAGGTCAATTCTTCTCCTACTAAAATTCCTTGGACTAAACTTTTAGAACAAGTAATCAATGAATATAATTTAACACCCCATTCAGTTACAAAATTTCCTCCTGCATATTTGTTATTTGGCACTTTACCTTATCCTCCTCCCTTAACTCAAAATCAATTCTATCCTCCAGTAGAAGAAGCTAGGAAATTAGCTAAAGATAATACAATAAAATATCATGATAAAAATAAAATAAGATATGATGCTAGATTTATAGATTCTCCATTCAAACTTGGTGACATTGTAATGTATGAGGAATTTAATTACCCCAATCGTAGAAAATTATCTCCAGTATTTTCAGGTCCATATGAAATAGTAACTAAAATTTCAGATGTAAATTATGAAATAACTAAACCAAATGCATTAACAAACAAAGCTACTGATATTGTCCACGTATCAAAATTAAGA
>JAPMOR010007273.1:98517-110155 GCA_026543865.1 Argiope aurantia
AAACTGAAGGAAATTTCTTATTTTTGACTGCTTGCATAATGTAAATAAAGTTTTGGATTAGTAAAATAATTTAATAGTAATTAAATTACGGTGATTAGACGTTTCTGATTTTTTTTCGTAAAAATTATAAGATTCTATTAATTTGACATAGAGCATTTCCCATGAATTAGTCAGAAATTTTTTAATCAGCTTTGAATCTTTAAAAGCAAAAAGTTCATTCAGTTCATTGCATATTTTTTTTATCGAAATACTAATTATTACTTAAATAAAATAATTAAATATTGCATCTTCCACCAAAGATAAATCACTTTATGGCTTTATTTTGAAATTTCTTCGGCAAGTTTTTAATATTAAAATTCAGCAATTCAGGATTTGGACATTTCTGTTTTTTTTCCTTCCTTGATAGAAAAAAAGAAAAAGAAATCAATAGAGACATATTTTGATTTATTTTGGAATTATAAAAAAATGAGTGTCCAAATAAAACCATAAATTCTGGTTGGAATATCGTACTCCATTTCTGAAATAACTAAGTTTATTTCAATTTTATTCTTCTACATGATGATTTATTCTCGTCAAAATAAAGGATACTATATATATAAATATCTGAAATTCATTCAGTTTGATATATTTCTTTATAAGGTCACCTAGATTCAAGGATTTCAGAGCAAGAATGCTGAGCTCACCAATATATTCCATACTTGGCAGAATTTTACACTGGGATTTATTTTAGTATGGCATGCTTATTCTTTTGCTCTTTGATTTTCATTTTTTATTTTCAATTTCGTTTCACTTAACCGTGTATGAATATTTTTATTTCATATACGGTTATTTATAAATCGGAATTTTATATAATTCAGGTTTATTATTAAGGAATCCTATTAGGTTGAAAACATGAATTTATATTCAAATTCGCATTTTAATTTTAATTTTATTTTATATATTTATTTTTTTAGTTTAAAAAATAGAAACGTTTCTGTTTCCAAACAAAACTTTATTTTATCTCTATGTCAAATAGAAGTAAAGTTATAGCGATCTAATGGCATGTAAGTAAGGCTTATTTATAAGCATTTAAAAACTTGAATTTCTGATTGCATTTTCTAAAAAACGAGGGTTTTTTTTCCATAATTCTACTGTACGATTAATGCCATATCTAAAAAAATAATCATGTTATCTTAATGAATTTTATAATTAGTGTTCATTATGTTATGTAGAATATAATGAATTCTCTAGAAGTGATTGTTCAATGCAATTATTATAGAAAAAATTTAGAAATTTCAGAAATAATTTCATATACATATATATATTACAAACATAAATTCTTATTTAACAGTTAGTTACACTCTAAAATTTGTTATGCATGTTACAAGGAAAAATGAAAAACTGTAAAAAAAATTCTATAGGATAATCCTAGTTTCTGTGAATAAATGCTAAAATTTGCATCAAATCATTCTTTTTCTTCAAAAGCGTCATATATATTTAAATAATTTCACTTTTATTCGATAATTTTATCCTTTTATTAACAAAAAATATTATATATTTTGTTAATATAAAGGATAAAGATTTGACAATATTTTTATAGAAATATAAGGATTTAATTCAATTTTGATAAAATTCGGCACAAAAGATTTTTAAGACAAGAGAAAACCACCATTAACTTTTAATTTTTGACACTTAATTAAGAATCAATCCTTTGTTGTTGTTTAAGCTACATCTTTTAAAAACGTCTTTCACTTTCTTTTAAAGAAACGTTTTTATAATACTAATTTAATTTTCGTATAACTTTTTCATAAATTTTATTTATTTTAAATTTAAGGTGATTCACAATTTATTATAAAGTTTTTATTATTATGAATTAACTTCAAACTGAATCCGAGTTCAATTTTACACAAAAAGTGTACTAATTGATTGTTTTGAAGGGATAGTGAAATTTCATTGCTTCATTAAGCCAATCAATCGAGGGCTTTTGTAATTGCTAAAATTAAGATGAAAAGAAATTTTTTCCTTTGGACATAACCTTTGAAGTGAAGTTTTCAATTCATCTTATTATATACCCAGTTTAATTCTCAGGGTCAGTTCTTTATGGCAGACGTATTCAATTAAATTCATTTTTTATTCTTATGAAACCACAATTAAGTTCTTATTTCAAATTAATGCATTTCAAACTAATAGCTTGTTAGATGGAAAAGCTAATATTATAGATTAAAAAATTATGTCGCTGAAGGCTATTAATCTATTATAAAATGTATTTTAAAAGTTATGTTATGAGAATCTAAGCAGGTTGTGATAATTTTGGTATTTTTTTATTCGTTAAACACTCAATACAGATATAAAATTTAAACATTAGTGATTATTAAATCGAGTGAACTATGAAGTGGCATTTTTATATTAAATATACGAATGGAAAGGTCATTCAATATCATTGATACGGATATCAGCTAGACTTAATATTAATGTCCAGTCGCCAAGGTTGAGTTATTTAAAGGTGATTTATTGCCCTATATAATATTGCCATTTTTTATTGAGTTCCAAAAAATCATTTGTTACTTTTTCGTGTAACCATCCATATAGCGAATTTCAGGGCGATCGACACACTTTTATCTTGATTGGGAAGCAATCGGAACTCTAACATAAAGTCTTGCTCATGCATTTTGCATACACATTTTATGTTTACAATTTTCAGTATCTTGTCTGTTTATATTAAATTTGTAATGATTACATATGAGTTCTATATAGTCACAATAAATAATAACAAGTTATCATTAATTCATAAACAGAATTTTCTTTAAATAGAGCTAGTATTAAAAAGATAAAGCTATTATTAAATGATGAATAAAGCTAGTGTTAAATGATTTGTGAATGAAATCTTTTTGTTGCATTTTGATTATCTTCTTATTTACCACCTAAATTTGGAACATAGTACTTCTTTTATGTTACGTAAAGATTACATTTCTGTATAATTGATATTTTCTTTGTTTCAATATTCCTAATTCTGTTCCCATCAAGTTTTGAAATTCAAAATTCGGTGCTTAGTTGAATGTAAATCTTCCCGCTATAAAATCTTCCCTTTGAAAAATTTAACTTTGATTGTAACTGAATTGTTCTTTATTTTTTTATTATTTATTACAAAAGACAGCAATACAAAGATAAATATGTCTATTTAAAAAATTCGTTTACTCACAGAACATATACAACTCACCTACAAATAAAATTCATTCTACCTTACATTTTCGTCTTTGACGTTTTCCTTCGAACGTAAGTACTTGTATAGATTTCTATCTTCACAATGTAGTAAAATCTTCAAGTTAGATTTCTGAAATTTTAGGGAACTCACTTTCCGATTGAAAAAAAAATCGAAGAAAAAGTCTCAGTTATCCTCTAATTGCCTAAAATTAAATCAATCATCATTAAATCAACCACTCAACTAATTATAAAAATTATTTCAGAAATCAACCAATTACCTATTTATTACCCTACAAACAAAGGGCATAAGAAATAAGAAGGCATGCAAAGATAATTCCATTTTTATAAATATATTTCAGCAAGGAGCAGTAAAAACTGTTTTCATCGCAAGGGATAAATGTTAGTTAATATTGAAAATGCAATGGTAATGAAAAATATAATAGCTTCATGCAGATAAAGAACATTAATTTCATCCTCGGTATGTATGTTGTCAAACTGGGAAAGAAAACCGAATTAAAACAAAATATTACGCAATATTTTATTCCTCCGTCTTCAAACCGGTTTATAAGCGGAATAATATCGGAATTAATTCACATTGGCAGGAATGCAGAATAATATCAATAATTGATTCACATTGAATATTCAATAGGGGTAATTAGCTATTAAAAATAAGAATGATATGTCCAATAACAATAAAAATGTGCATTTTCAAACCGATTAAGTGTTTATCTAAAATATTTTCACGATTAAGGGATTTCCCGAGACTTTGATTTGTCTATGCTCATGTTCTTTGAAAAATGTGAAAGCGACATAGTACTGTGCATTCAGATAAAATCATTATATTAAAAATGTTTAAAATTTGGATTATTTACTTTAGTTTCTTTACCATATAAGCTAAAATGTATTTTAATTTCTTAATGATTGTTTGAGAATCGAGAGAAGATTTTAAATAATTGCAGGACAATAAATGCTTATTGTGTTCAAAAGATGATATTGATCATAATAATTTATTTTCATTTTTTTTTTTTATTTTTCATTTTTTATTACATGGTGCAAATATTCACGCATTTAGAATCAATTTGTTGTAGTCTTAATGCATTATTGGTACTTACAGTAATTTTGTCACACTTAAACAAAATGTTCGAACACCGTTTGGTACCAGATTAATTTGAAGTTAACTGAGAAATAGGATTAATATGATCATTTGATGCTATTTTTATACCATCTTGCTATCACCTCTAGGTAAGAAAACGTAAATCTTTTTTTTAATTTTAGTTAAAAACTTTACAATTTAATAGAATTATGAAATTTCAAGGAGATTTAACTTTAAAGTATACTATTAAATTCTGAAAGGAATGATATGAAATGCATGTGAGTGGTATTTAAAATAAGCTAAGAAACTATATTTGAAATTAATTTTAAATGATATCAAATTCTGAAATAAATTTTATTAAATGCATACGTAAATCAATTAAAATATTTACGACCGCTAGAGTTATTATTAGCATTAAATTCTGAAAGGATTTTTTATTCAACGCATAAACGCAATTAATAACCCTGGTATTTAGATTTAATATTAACTAAATTATTTTCAATTCTGGAAGAACTGATATTGTGTTACCAAACTGATATTTGGAACTAAAATAAGCCTGATATGTTGCATTTCGTGAAAATGTATAAGCCTAACATTATTTCCTTAATATAAATAAATAAATATGCTTATGCAATACTTACCATATTATACGCAAACTCTGAGTAAACATTATGTCAATGCTCAACTATTTTCGTACTCATATTAGTAATATAACCGTTCAAAGAATAGTTTGCGTTTGTATTTAAAGATTATAGTCGGCTCAACAATGCAATGCAGTTACCGATGATAACTCCAACATATTCGATATCGAGTATTTATATTAATAAACAGTTACCAGTCTTCGTGTTCAGGGCAAATAAATCTTTGTACAATGGATTCCCATATTCAGTAGTGCATTATTTTGGCTCTAGGAATGGAGCTCGAAATGTTTGTCTGGGGAGTTAGGAATCAACACACTGATGGGCTTACGTCAGACTGCTAGGTCATTTATATATGCTCATGATATGTATCGTGAGTGCAGATCATTTTAATTGTCACGTAGCATAACTTAGATCAAGGGCATTTATGAGGGGAGTTACATTTAGGGCGTAATTCAAGTAATCACTTGGCATCAAATGGTGAGAATGAATATTTAAGTTATGCAATTTTATTAACATAAAAATCAAACCTGAAATGAGAATTATCATGAGAAATGTAATTAAATTATTGTGATTATTTATGAATTTCCCTTGCTATTTTTGAGAGATTTATAGAAATTAAGAAAAGATTTATAATTTAAGAGGAAGAATTTTAGATTTATATAGTCGTGGGAATAAAATAGAGCCACCCAGCTTTATTTTGTAATTGATCAGTTTATATGATTATAAGTACCCTTTTAAAGTTAGTAATGATACTGTCCCTAAAATTTTCGCAGGGGTTTGTCTATATATTAAAAGTTATTCAAATTTTGAAATTTCGTATAGCAGCTCTTTTTTTATGTCATGAATAGAAATCCTACAGAAAAAATATCATATACTTTTGGTTAAAATACAATTATACATCTGGAGATATTTGACTGTTTCTGTTAAGGGCTTGTTTCCTTATTTAGATGGGTAAGATTTTGATATCCTCTGTACGTCGGTAATAGCATTTTTTTGTACACTTTAAAATCATTTGTAACGCTACAGTCTACATGTTAAAATTGATTACTACTTCGTTCACAACAAATTTCGTTATGAATTAAATATCTAATTAGATAACTCTCCAGTTGTCTAATTAAATAACTTTATCCCAAGGGCCGACGAGAACCACAGATGAATTATATGGCATTCCAGATTGTTAAGCCTACTTTTGTGCTCGGTTAAAAATTACTTTTACATCTTCTTTCTTCCGACTTAATGGAAGTTTCGTCGACCTCTCTTTCGAGCATTTCTTATAATATTTTGTTTCACCGTTAGTTAGCTGAGCGAAGCATTGGATTAAGTGCAGTTGTAAAAACATCGAAAACGTTCGTAAGGCGTTCATTAACATTTGATTGTTAAAATTCGGTAATAAATAACAAGAACGACTCATGTATAGTTTTACTTTTTTTTTTAATGATATTTCGTTTTATTTCCATGTATATAATTTTGTTAAGAGTTTCTAGAATTGCATTCTTTCATGAAGAACAATGATATACATGCATATTTATTGTTTATATATGCTTAAAATATACCTAATAAAAATTTAAATTATTCATAAGAATCTTTCCACAAATAATTTTATGTAATGGTAGAAATTAAATGATTGATGATTTTCTAAATATATTATATTTATATGAAAAAACATAACTCATATTATAATATTTTAATATTTAAGAATTTAAATTTATCTTATATCTTAATATTTTAAAATCCACTACTCCGCCTTAAAAAAGATTCTACTGAACTTTCAAAGGCAATCGATTGAATATATTTAGCTTTAAAGTTTCTCGTTCCTTTAAATGTAGCTCTAAAATTCAGATTAAACAATTGGAAACAGAATTCGGCAACATATGGCAAGAAAGCAAGCGCAATTCCCATTACAAACAGTACCGCCATCAAATTTTGTGGCCGGCCTTCGGCTTCAAATAGGTGGGAGCAGTGCTTTCATTCGGATTGCCAGAAACAGAGTTGTTTTGAAAGCGAATGTGTTGCTGAGCAGTATTCCCTTTTAGCGAGAAGTTATATCCTTCCTTTAAACTATCCCGGAGGAATATTGCTTTGAACAGCAATCCCATTCACTTGCAGAAAACCAAAGGAAACAAAGGATTGCCCTCGGAAAGTGAAAACAAGTACAAAATCCTGAAATGAGAGTTGTTGGTTGTTGAGAACGTGGTGCAGAAAAGGAATGTAATTCAAGCTTTAATTCTATGGGCGTAGTAATAGCTTCCCTTGGAGATGAGTTTAAATTTCAGTGTGTGCCGTCTTTGGAAATGAAGTTTCCGTTTCTTTGAAGGTGCCGTTTGAAATTTCAACCGAACTGTAATGACAAGAGTTGCAGGATGTTTTCTGATGAGATGTGTTTTCATCCAATGCAAGAGTTGCAAGATGTTTTGATGAAACTTGCAAGATGGGATTAAAACACCTGAAACTATCTAAAACATGAAATATTGATGCAACTTTTAGGATGGGATTAAAATACATGGAACTATCTAAAATATGAACTATTAAGGCATGGAAATATTAAATTTATGTAGAAATGATTTATTCGCTTTAATAAACTTGTAATTCAATAACCTATAATTTCATGAAGCATTTGAAAATCAAGAAAACAAACCAAATAATGATTGACAAAAATTTTATTTTCTAAGAACTAGTTTAAGATTATAAAGAAATTGTATAAGACCTGGATGAAATAATGGAAACGGACATAAACTTATCTATCTTGAGTGTCATTTATTAAGAATTAAAAAAATAATTAAGACAAATATTTATTTCATAAGTGTTTGATATTTTTTCCGCATATCATTACATTACACAAAATAATAACAAAATATTAATTAATAAAGGGTTACGTTTAATAAGATCCAGAATAATTTTACTGTGCTGATTAGGAATAAGTACTGAAGGAACTTGATTATTTGGTGTCTCCATCAATTTTAACTCAAAGGAAACATTAAATATTTTGTTTGTGCAAACTGCGCATTTTTGTCGTAATTCATACAAATTCATTTACAAAATCAAGTTCTTTGCACCTAATGTCTGACGTGGGTGCAGAAATTCGAAAAAACTTTTGAAATTCCCTTCTTCGCTGGAATGATGGTTGACACAACTTGGCCATGGTACATTCTGTGGTGAGATGAAGCCCACTTTTGCTTAAATGGACTATTAACACCTACAATTATCGAATTAAAGTAGCAGAAAAACATCATACTTTCCAGGAAAAACACTTGCATCCTGAAAAAGTGACAGAATGGTGAGGTTTAAAGGCTACTTTCTCTTTGCATCGTAATTTTTAAAGTGAAAACTGCAAATGCAATCCGTCAGATGACTGCTTCCTGTAGTTCTGTTCCGTCAGATGACTACGTACCGTGGTATGCCGAAGGATCTTGAAATCTTACAACACCATGTATACCTTCAAAACATACTTTCCATGCTGGATACACCACCTGAAGTTGATCTTGGTGTAAAGCAATTACTAAGACATCATTTCTTAGAACAAATGTTAGTTTCCAATACCAGGCCAGCCTCGTTCGTTGGATATCACTCCCTATGACTTTTGGTTGTGGCGTTTCTTGAAGGACAACATCTACCGTCAAAGGCAGGTATCTGTTCCATATCTGATGGACGGCATTCTGTTTCATGTTCTTGATTTTCCAATATACTTCATTCAGCTGTGGAAAATACTGTTATGCAATCAAAGCAAATGTAAAGCAAAGCAAAGTAACAATTATTAAACTTATTAAATGTTCTTATGGCTTATAAAGCCAGTTATCAGCGGATTTTTTTATTAAAATATTTATTAAATAAATGTCATCATTTGAATTATCTGCAGTTGAAATGCTACCTCATTTGGACCAATGGAAAGCATTTTCTATCTCTATGAGATGAGAGACTTATTTCTTGTTAATACAGCATTTTGATTAAATAATGGTAAATATTTTGTCGATGGTTTTCATTTTTGGCCACATTAAAGCTACTCATGTTTCGTCCAAGCTTTCAAAAATGATATCTGATTGTTTATTTAGACTATATTGTAACTTACAAATTAATATTGGAGTTTGGAAACACTCTGCATTTTCAAAGAATAAAGAGAGTAAACGATTAATTTTAGATGATTTCATTTTAACTTCAACAAAACTATAGTAAACCACAAGAAAGTTTCTAACAGACTGCTTCCTGATAATATTAGAAAACGTGTTTGCCAAAATATGTATAAAAGGAAATAGTAGTAGAAGTTTAAAGTTACAAAATTTTGTCCTAATTCTTCTTGAAAGCGAAAGTGTAATAAATCATACTGGCATTTGAAATAGCTGGAAAAGAAAACTCTAAACTCCACTCTGATTCGTATTTTTCGTTATGAGAAAATGAAGCCTTACTTTCTAGTTTCTACCCATCTCCCCTCTTTGATAAGGTAATAAACAAAACAAAAGAGTCTAGAAATATTACATATAATTTTGCTTCGTGGCAAAATGAAAAACTGCTTGATTGCAGGGCAATTAGACTAAATTTTATCTTGCATTTCTCATATCAAAAGATAGAAGCAAAATATTAGCATAAAGACTACAGAAATCATTTCCTAAAATCGGAAGCTAAAGGGGGGGGAAAATAATTTGGAAACAACAATGTTTACCTCACGACGAGAAAAAAGAATAACATTTTATCTGAAGGCTTCAGTTTTTCTTTTTCATAATTTTAAAGTGCTTTTTTTCATTCATTATTTTAATGCCATTCTGCATATAATAATTTAATATAAATATATGTAATTGTAATAATAATTATAATTTTTTTCATTCCTTATTTTAATGCCATTCTGCATATAATAATTTAATATAAATATATGTAATTTTAATAATAATTCTAATTTATTTTACAGTATCAACTTTTTTCATCTACGGTCGCTACTAATCACATTAAAAAAGAATGCATTAAATGCAAGTTGTAATAAATAGTCCTATCAACATATATCTATAGCAACAAAATTGATTGAAATTAATATTCCAATTAATTCAGTCAGTTTATTCTTAAATCCTGATGATGCAAAACAATCCATATCAAGTATATAAAATAGTCAAAAAATAATTCGCTTTTATTTATGTACATTACTTCCTTGAGAAAAATCCAATATACATTCTGTGATACAGGTATATGAAAAATACTTAAGAAAGTTTTAGAAGAATTCGAAAGAAAATTTTATTGAAGATTTGTTACCTGATTGTTTGTTATTGTGTGTGGATTATTTTATTTTTCTGCCTTACAGCACAAACTATTTGTTGAAATAAAATATTTATGCTTCGAAAACTCAATACCTAGAGTATTGTGAGTTTTAATTTCAGAACGCTGTATCTTTTAAAAAAATGTTACTTTGCTGAAGTAAAATTAATTTATTTTAAATATCACGATTTTTCTTTCAGACCGAAATAGTATTTAGAATTGAAATATTTAGATCTGTAAAGGAACAAATGATAAATGAAATAAAAAGTTATAATTGTTCTTTATGTGTTCTACATTTATTTTTATTTTAAATTTAAGCATCTTATACATTCATTTAATTTCTCTTGTTTCATGTTTAAAAAAATAGCATTTTGAATCGAATTTTACGTCACACCGTAATACTTTAAAGCATTGAAGTTTTTCATACGCTTACGCTCTTAATAAAAATGTATTTTTTAATATTTATACTACTTAATAATCAGTTAATCAAGCAAATGAGTTATTTTTTTTTCATACGATTACATCACCTGGATGTAAATTTGTAAAAAAATGATTCAAAAGATATCATTTGTAATAATAAATTATAAATGAAAGATAAAATAAAAACATTATTATAAAATAATCTGGGATTATTATTACATGATGTAAAAGCTTTTTTTTAATAAAACAGCTTTAATTTTTAATAAAACAGCATTAAATTAATTAAATTTTTAAGAGAGACTATTTTTAACATATATCTTCTGACTTAAATCTTACAGTAATTAAAATCACTTTCGTCTGAAGTTACATCTCAATTTCTTTTCCATAACTTTTTCCTTTGTAATATTTTGGAAATGCAAGATATTAAAATAAACGAAGAATGGTATATCTGAGGCCCGGTACCTTTTATCCTGTTATTTAAGATGCATAAAATTTAATTTGCATTATTTAATTCTACAAATAGTTAAATACTTGAAGAGAAATTTATTCAAAATTTAAAAATTGTATTACTTATTCATTATAAGTAATCATATCATTTATTAAGAAAAATTAAAATATATAATTTACTTAATAATAAAACATTTTAAAATTATTTTCTAGAAATTACTAGAAAGAATCGCACATAATGCACATGTTATTTAGTGTTATTTGAAATAACAGTAACGATTTGCTATGATAGTCAAAGAAAACAATCAATATTACCATTCTAGTTTTGTATGCATTAGCTAAAATGATTAGTATTATATCTATTGTGTATATGTCATTATTGTATTTGTATTGTTATTAGTATTGAATCTATTGTGTATATGTCATTATTGTATTTGTATTGTTATTAGTATTGTATCTATTGTGTATATGTCATTATTGTATTTGTATTGTTATTAGTATTGTATCTATTGTGAATATGTCATTATTGTATTTGTATTGTTATTAATATTGTATCTATTGTGTATATGTCATTATGGTATTTGTATTGTCATTAGTATTGTATCTATTGTGTATATGTCATTAT
>JAPMOR010007273.1:110165-159098 GCA_026543865.1 Argiope aurantia
TATTTGTATTGTCATTAGTATTGTATCTATTGTGTATATGTCATTATTGTATTTATTGATTCAATAATTCTTCCTATATCGAAAATGAGTTGAATTTAATTCGTTTCCATTAGTATTGTTTATTCAATTTAAGTTTGTAATGCAACATTTATTCAAGATTGCAAGTGATGCATGTTCGTTTGCTATCACAGCTGGTAATAATTTCTTTATTGATTTTTTTTTTCTTATATTAGCTTCTTCAAGAACTTCAGAGAAGTGAATCCTTTTTTTCGACAAGACTATTTTAAAATAGAGGAAGAGAAAGAAAATGATATTCCTCAAAGCAAATTTGACTATTTCCTATAGTCATGGAAACTGAAATTCTCACATCAAGGTAGGTTAATTAGCTTATTCTTAAATAATTAAATTCTGATGCGATTAAATTTTTTACCAACTCAAATCCATAATTGTTATCTTATTATAATCATATTTATTAATTATTAAGAAAATTATATCTTGACAAATTACAAAATTCTGTACTTTACTTCGAATATTCAAACTTGTCCGATTGAAATTATTTTTAACCTTTTAATTTAATATAATTATTTTTATGCAAAGTGAAATTAAGGATTCTCCCTATTAAGAATTCATAAAATTGTTCTATAATTTTGTTTAAATTCTACTATTTTAACATTTCAGTATATTATCTGTACTGAAAATGTTTAAAATAAAAAGTATGTTCATATGAATTATTGACATTAATAATTATTCCTCTTTCCATATTAGAATCAAAATGATTTCCTAGATTCATTTATATATCTTACAAATGAATTGTTATACATAAAAGAAATGTTAATAAATCCATTCTCCAGTTCTATATGTACAACGTTTTAAATAATATATCTCCAAATAAGAAATTACACGATTTATTCTTCGAGTTTTGCGAATTCCAATAATAAGATCACCCAACCTTCCAGAAGAAACAAATTACAAATACAATAAATATACTGGGCTAGCTGTAATCTGAATCTAATAACCTAACAATACCAGAAAGTATTCTTTTCCGGAAGAAGACAGAAGATTGGCACAGCCGATGCCTTCTGACTGATTCCTTGCTGGAAGTGTAACCGATATCTGATATAAATCTCGCGATCTCGGGGACATAATGGGGAGAATCCTATCAAATCGTCCAAATGCCTCAGCTGCCGTTGTTTCTAAATTAACCGGTCTTCTTAGACGCCAGGAACGTGGGCTGTCAAGAAACAGCTGTATCTGCCTGAAGAACGAGACTGGATATCGATCCGGATGCTGCATTGTTGGAGCATCCGAAGGCGCCGCACCACTATCTTCATAACACAATCTTTTCTCGAGAAGTAGCGGGACTCTAATGGAAATAGCTACAGCTGTTTTTGAAGGATTTCTTCTACTTATTAAGCTTTATATGGATCCCCGGTTCTTGTAAAATGGGGGAAGGGAAGACGTGTTTTGGGGAAAAGTCAAAATTGATCCACACTCGGTGCTGACTTCCAAGTTTTTTTCTTTCTCTTCATTTTCTCAAATATTTGTTGACAGGAAGAAATTGCTATGTTATACGGGTTGATAAAATATATGTTAGATGATGATGGTGCTTTCGATTTGAGTTTGGTTATTTCGCTTTCGTACATCATCAATCCAAGTTATTAATTTTTAGGGAATCGAAGGGAAGTTTGATCAAACTGTATTTCAAATATTGTAGAAAAAGCAAAATTGCTCCATATTGGAATTAGGTTTTATGTTTTTCTTTTCTTCTTTTTGTTCAAATATTTATTGACAGAAGGATTTTGCCTTATTATATGTCCAAGTAAAAGATAAATTATGTGATGATGAAAACCGCTTGTGAGTTGGGTTGAGTTGTTTTAGTTTCGTATGTTCAAGATATTAATTTTTATTTATTGATGAGAAGTTTGTTTTAAATTGTATTTATAAAAGATGTCCTTTTAAAAAGATTTATTTAATACTGAATTAGACATTGACTGTGGAAATATAAAGCCAATGTTTGCAAATGTTTTGTCATAATAATAATGAATTACTCAGGAGAGCAATTCAAAAATATTCTTCTTAATTTATAACCTGTAAATACATAGGTATTTTAAGAAAATATTGCAAATATTACATATTGCTTATTATTTATCCTTTTATCTTCCACATAAATCTCTAATAGTTCAGTGGAAACATAGGTTCAATTCAAATTCTTAGAATCTTTAAAAAAATTAATTACTTTTTCTGATAATGTGAATTTTATATTTAAATAATAAATCAATTTATTTATGACTAGCTGCCTTTGGCGACCAACCGGTTCGCCAATATTAATGATTACTAAAATTTTCAATTAAATATTTTATGTAACTTGATCTCTTAATAGTTTTTCTTCAAAATATTTTTAAGTTTCAGATTTTAATAATGATATAATTCAGTGATAATATTGTGTAGGCCTTAAATAGTTCTGCTCATTGTACTACTTATCTTTCCCTCTCTCTCTTTAATTTTCTGTGAGCGCCCATAAAATTTCTACTTTAAATGAGTGGTAACGTTAAACTGCAATTAATATGAAAACCTTTTTAATGAAACCAACCATGTCTTTTTTTAAATATGAGTACTGAATAATGAATATGATTAAATGAGTCATTCTTTTAAATATGAGTTAATTTTCGTAATTTATGCAACATCTTAAGGAATTATTCAACAAAATTTCACTGATTCATCGTAAAAATCAGTTTTTAGTTTTACTTTTAAAATATTTAAATGATGTAAATAAAAATATTTATTTCAATCAATATATGTCGAATGTTAAATTTTACACTATCCTTTTGTCCGATGGAATCATATTCTGCGAAATACTCTTAACACTTCAGCTTTTAAGTAAATAAATAAACATTTCTAACTTCTGCGATCAAATCTGACCGATTTCTGAAGTTTTTATGTATCAATTTTAGAACAATCAATATTTTCATAATTATAGATCAACCACTTTCGAGAAATCCTGGCAGAAGATCGACGAATCTGATTTGAGACGGTAGATGAAGTGGTCTAAAATTGAAAGTTTTTATAGAAGAGTGACATTCAAATTTCATAAATTAGTCAGTTTTAGAAATTGATTTAGTTGATTGGGATTCAACAATTTTTATTTAAAATATCGGTGTCCACAATATTTGGTTAAATAAAATTCAGAGAGCAGAAGATTTATGTAAAAATTTGAAATCCGTTATTCATCGAAGCGTTTATTGACTCAAATTACATAAAGTCACATTTAGTTATTTTATTAGTTATTATTTTACTACGCAAATTACATTTAGTTAATTTAGACCATTTTGTTAGCAGATGTATGCCCCTTATTAGATAAAGGGCGCTGATTAGAGTGATTATCTTATATATATTAAACCATGTTTGCCGTAAATTAAACAGTTTTATTGAATTAATAATATAGCTATTGTAAAAGATCATAGAAAACTTTTCATCCATTTGTTTTTTAGAAAATATCATATTTCAAATTTTTTTTCGCTTCGTACATACACATGCTGAAGATTATACTTTTATATATTTAATTTGCAATAATAGTTTATTTATTTTTTAATTTAAGCTTCTGTTTATGTGATGGCAACACGTTGATAAAAGTTAATTTTTTAACATTGACGTTCTCGTGCTGATTAAATTTCATTTTTATTTTGAACAAAATATATTGGTAAAAAATATAGTTAAATATTTTTTTAATTCTTTAATAATTTAAACTTAATTTATAGATTAAAGAATTGGTATTATTAAAAGGATAATTTTTTAAGCTTTAACTTGATGCAAAAAATCAATTTTGTGCTGTAATATTTTCGGACGTTATAGCGGAATAACACTAAAATTTCGCTTAATTTTTAATTAATTAAAATTCTAATTAAAAAATTTTTAAAAATCGCTCCGAGGTGCACATTTTCGGTCTCCAAGGCATACACATACCAAATTTGGTAAAAGTAGATCGAACAGTCTGGCCTGTAGAGCTCCAAAACACACACACACATTGAGCTTTATTATAAGCATTCATATAGATATAAAAATAGCGTTTAGACAATAATTTTTAAAAGTTTTGATTTTTAGAATACTGGTTTCATAAGAAAATAAAATTTGCAGTAAAAGAGAAAACATACATTTATTTAAAATTACATTGTTTTTATTAATTCAAATTAAAACGAAAACTTCTTAAAATTCATCAATACAATAAGACCCCAAACATCCATTCAAGAAAACTATGACAAGAAGACTGTAACTGAATATCACTGTGAAATTTCCTGCTCCTTTTGTTAAGTGTGATTGGTTGAATACGTGTGGCAATTACTTTGTTTATTAGAGATTCTCACTTTTATCGAATTAGGGAACAGGGGGACTTTTGAAAAATCTCAAAAGATTTTTCCCGCATACATTTGTTTAATAGTCATTAGGTAAGTAGTGTCGTCTTTAGTACCCATCAACCCATTACAAATGCCAACTCTCATTGAGGTTTTTGAAGGGGTAGAGAATGCACTTTGAAAGGGAAATTCGGGCGTTAAAATACTCTGAGATGTATGAATTCATGTCGTCTTCGGAATGAGAAGGTTAAAATCTCTTGAAATAATTTCTGTTGTTATATATGTAGTTGAACAATGTATTGTAAAAGTATCCGATATTTACTCATTACACATTTGTTCCTTCCATAATAGTTGATGCATTCTGAAAGTTTTCACAAAAGAAGCGAGAACCTCCTTACTTATTTGGACGCATAAATTAAAGACATCCAAAGACACATAAATTAAACGCACCTCCAGGATGAATTTCTCATTTATATAATACTATCAATGGTATTATAATTTATAAAAAATTGGGCTATATTTTTTTAATAATAAATTATATAAACATGTAGTTACCATGCAAATTATGTGAAATTGTATAAAATTTTACATTTTTTAGCTATTTATAATTTTAACTTGGTTTATAATAAATTTTGCAAAAAAAAATGTTAAAATATAAATTACCAAGAAATTCTATGCAAAAATAGCTGGAATAACTAGCTCTTTGAAACTTTTTCACTGACTTTCTGATGAAATGCTAGCATTCTCCAGTAAATTTTTTTTTATCTTGAGCAAGATCATGACTGCCAAATGTGTTCAGAGGATTATTTTCACAAATACTTTTTTTGTCTTATAGTAGAGAAAACTAGCACTTTTGTTTTACCTGCATGCCATTTCACAATAGTAATTGCGGAAGATCAATGTTTAGTTTGAATCTAGCATTTTTATTGAATCTACCGTAATTACTCGTAGACAGAAAATAAAATATTGCTATATTCATAAGGGGCACGATTCTTTAATCCTTACGTTGCTGTATCCTTCCTCACCGTTTTGTCTGTCCAATTGAATCCAAAATTTGACATAAAACTACAATTTTAGTCACAAAATCACATATGAAATTTCATTTATTTAAATATTTGAGTTTTTTAGTTATTATATTTGTATTTAAGCGAAAATGTAAACCAAAAGAAGGTCAACCCTTCATGAGATTTGATTCAAAATTTAGTAAGAATCTTCGTTTGAGATCTTCTCTTGTCTAGTTCTTTCTCTTTGGCAGTCATCCTGTACACTTTTACTCAGAAGAACAGCCAGCAAAACTTTCTTGGATATATTATTGAAAATCTGCAAATCTTGTGTTTAAATTCATGTAAATGTAAACAAAATATTAGCGTTCTTGAGTTATCTTGTTTACAGGGAGGTATACAAATCGAATCAGATTCTTCATCAGTCAGATCGATTGAATTCCTCCAAACAGACAGCATTAAAAATTAGATCCATACAGATCTGAAATGTAGAGATTCGTCAAAATCTCGAATTTAATTGTTTGACAATCACGATGTTTTCTCTTTTCACTTCTTAAAAGAGAAACAAATATAGTCACAAACAGTATATATAGTAAGTCACAAACGAATATTGAGACCGTTTGACGATCAAATTGCTTTCTCTTTTCACATTTCATAATTTTAACCCTTAAAATCTTATGAAGGGTAAAAATTCACTGGGTTTTCTTTTCTTGTTCTAAGTTTGTTGTTTTTCAATGTTACAACCATAAAGATTTTTTGCAATGCATCTGCTACAAATAATTATTATCCTATTAAATTGAAATTCTTGATTTTGATTTCAGCTAATATCTGCAAATTATTTCATAATTTAGATAAAACTATTCAGGTTTGATAAATTTTAACAAAAACACATGAATTAAATTTCTGTTTAAATACTTTAAATGTTATAAATTGCATCACATAAAAATTCGATTTCTATCAAATTCGGGTAATACAATAACCGATTCCTTTATCAATCATATATCAGGAAATAAGTTATTTTAGCCATTATCTTAGAGAAAGAAAATAAATTATAATCACCATGCTCCTAAGAAACAAATAACATTCTTACTTACAAACATATTGTTATGCATTTTAGTTTCGTAAGTGAAATTACATGCTTAAGATGAATAATGATTTTATGCATAAACTTTTTATGAAGATTTCAAGGATTTAATAAAAAATAATCTCACGAGCTCGTCTTATAAACCAATATTTCTCATGAAAAGATAAACGAGAAGATTTGATTAATTGCAGACAGTCCCTGACGTGGTCAATAGATTTGCCCTTTGGTGATTAATAAAATGCAGGGAATGAATGAATGGTGAGAAAGGAATGAATAAAAGATATTAAAGACTACTGTCCTATTCTATGCATTAACTAAGATAATGATAAGGATATTTCTTCGGGTGAAATTCAGAAAATACAGATAGTTTCTTATTTCAAATACTCAAGAAGAAATTATCATAATAGAAAAACAGAAAATTGATAATATTAACGAGAATTTATTAATGATTTATTAATTACTTTTTATAAATAATTCTATGAAATGGTTTTTATTACAGAATTGTAAGAGGTGAATATTATGCTTAGTATATAAAATATTTAAAAAAATAATTAGGAGCAACGGAAGAAATTTATTATTTAATTTGTTCAGCTGAATTCCATTTTTAAATAGAAAAATAAATAAAGTGTGTGATTTTAATTTTTAATTTATTTTTTAAAGTTGGAATTAAGAAGTTTTGTTTTTTAAAGTTAGACATGTCATATGGAACGAAATGTGTCATTATATCATATATTCAGATATGAGACCGCATAAGGAGGAGGATAAAAATGACGTTCTTCCTCGTTTAACTTTGTCAGTATTGAATGGTTCCAAATGTCCGTTCAACAAAACTACGAAGGCTGCCCGGAATGCAAAAATATCACTGATGAAACTTTCACCCTTTCTTTAAGCTTGTGATTTAGTGAATATGCGATGTGCCTGCTTTGTTCCCCAGATGCCCATGTAGCTATTAAATTCGTTATGTGCATTTGGGGGAAAGGAAAGATTTCTGAGAAGTCTTTAAAGATATCCAAATTATATTTTGCTTAAACTTCTTTAGATTTCTAAGAAATCTTTAAAAAATGATAAAGCACATATCAAATAAGAGAAAATTCTTTTGTAAGAAAACGCCTTAAGAACATGGGATGTTCATTGAGGGTTTTGAGAGTACAGGGAACTTTTCTTCCCAGAAAGAGAAAGGAAATGCAGGCGATCCAGTACTCTGAGACACCTGATTTCGAATGATTGCAGGAATAAGACAATTATATAATAGGGTAATTTTACGATGTTATGTTAAAAGGTAACAGATTTAATAAAAAGTTTCTTTAAAATGAGATCTCGAAAATCAAGGCAGCAATCAATATTACTAAGTCAGGAATCAATAATATAAAAGCGCATACTATGAAAAGCGCTTTTAATTTTCTTTTCAACTGGAGAAAAATATATATTATTTTACCTTAAGAAACGTTATATGGTGGAGAAAAATTTTAGATCGATATCTGTTTTCTTTTCGTATTTTCAAATTTTTCAGAAGAAAATAGGTAGTTGAAAGATGCATTTATTGTTCTTTTCTATACATCTTTCGTGTTTCTATGTATTTGCTATCTGTATTATAAAACGTTTGATTTGGAACTACCAAATTTGGCATAGATATATTAAGGAGTATATATATATATATATATATATATATATATATATATATATAATATCTGTCTTATGGAATATGCTAGGGGATGCTATTTTAATAACTTTAAACCTGTTTTATTTATTGTTTACATGACCATTCCTAATGGAGTTGAGTCGCAGCATATCGTAGTGCACTAAAGAGTGTAAAGAGTGTCCAAGTCATATATTTCAAATTAAAAGCTTCAAACAATATCTGTAATGTAATTTCTTTTTTTGATTCGTTGCTGTTTTTGAAATTTTAATTAATTAAAATCAAAATATATGAAATTACCGAAACTATTATTGCACGAAACTTCACACCACTTAATTAAAAAAAAATGCCTCTTTAATTATATCAAATGTGTTTTCAAAATATTACCTTTTGTGAGATGCTTGAATTTGGTCAATTTCTTTTTAAAATTATCTTTTTATCAAAGAATTTTTTTTGAAAAAAAATTAAACAGCTTTTATTATTTTATCATATCTTAATTTTAATGATTTCATTTATGTGTCAACCTATAAAAAGAATGTGCTTATTAGTTTTTGTTATGACAATATAAATGAAGGGAAAAAAACAGGTATAGAAATTACATTATCTATGTAATCTGAAACATTCAATTTGAAATATGTTTTTATCAAACGCTTGTTAATGACACTACAATGCCTACACTCAATTGGAATGTTCATGTGTAAAATAAGCAGAACAGGTTTCAGATTATTGAAATAACACAGCTTTCATCTATGTCACAGTATGAAGTTTAAAAGAAATGTTTTGTGGATACCTTGAACTTCACGTTTTGCATAAGAGATTTAATTGAATTAAGCGCAATCATTATTATAGGTGAGCCAAATGATCTCCAAAAGCGGCTAGCAAGTATTAAATATTAATAATTCTTAAGCATAATATTTTTAATCTTTTGATACGTAGCTATTCATTGCACGCTAATGCACACATTATTTATGTAAGATGTGGTAAAAACTATTTTTTGTAGATGACTTCCCTAATCTTCATGAAATACCTACGAATAAAATTGTACCGGCAGCTGTAATATCTGCTGTGACATAGACCACTTTCCCTCATAGTTCACTATTTTCTTGGAAGAGCAGGGCATCATTTGCGTCATATTTCTTAAAGAAAACTCCGGATGAAACATGGGTCCGGTGTGGACCGAATATCCGTGTTTCTTTCTATTTGTGCGCGATAAACATTCGGGAGTCGTTACTATGGTTTCCACCGCCCAGATGTACCGAGTTTCAGATGGGAAACGGTAAGTCCAAAGTGCACTCGCTTCTCATTTCAGATGGAGCAGACTATGTAAACTTTCTTAGGGCTATTTATGAATAATACGGTAACAGGGTAAATAGGATAAGGTATTCTACTTAAAGGAGATCATATTTCTTCGGTACACTCAGCTAAATGCAGGTCCTTAAAGAGTTCTGTTTCACCGGATGAAATATATTTGTGATGTCACCGCACATTTTATCATTAAGTCCTAGATGTATGTATTGCATTAAATATCAGTTTTGTAATAGATATGGTCTTCGAGATTACATTTTATATTTACTTGTTTGGCGTTTATTGGTATATTTTTCATATACATATTTTATATAAAATAACAAGATACAGAAACAATGATTGATTATTAAGAAAAATTGACAGATTAATTAAATATTTCTTTGAAGCTAATTTTAACCATTGTCTAAAAACTTTTAAAATAACTTCACTTAATTAGGATTCAATCTGAGGAATATATTTATAGGAAGAAAGTTATGAAACCTATTATCAAAGTATGCTTTTATCTTAAACTGATTATGATGTGTTCTAATTAGGATTCAATCTGAGGGATATATTAATTTAAAAAAGTTATGAAATCTGTCTTTAATGTGTGTTTTTATCTAAGTTAATTATGATGTGTTCACTTCATCATGATGACTATTGGAGAAATAAATGAGGTTTCCTTCAAACAGAACATGAATATAGATCAGCGTCTGCTCAAAATCCCTTTAAAATTTTCCAATGTTGGATATAACTATACATAGTCACTGACCCAAGTATATAGGAGAGAAATTAAATTTTTATCTCATTAATCGTTACATATCTAAGTGCTGGAGATACAGAAAATGTTGCCGTTCCTCAAAATCTTAGACTTTGCTAGATATGACAAATTAAATGTGATAAGAAACCACGGATTAATTTAATTTTCTAAGATCAAACTTAAATGTAATATCGACCTTTGACCTTATGTTATAAAGCCTATGATCCTCTAATCAGAACATTGAGACAATGCCACAATTTAATAAATCGTAATTTTCAGAACAGTCTACTTCAATAAAAAGTGTAAATAAGCCATCGTAACTTATTTGTGTGATTCCATTTTTTTTTTGTAACATTGAAGTGAGATACTTGTTCAGAAATATTGATTCTTATTTTATTGTTTTTTTAAACTTCTTCTAATGTCTTGGGTAAGGAGGACTTATAATTGTTTCAGTCATTCGTTTCCAGCTTTATTTGTAAAAATTGTTAATGTAATAAAATAAAACCAGTTAACTCTTTCCTAAAAAATACAGTTGGATTGAAATAATCTCGATGGAAATCATGGAGGAAATTTCAATCATGCATTTTGGATGAAACATGTTCCCCATCATGCTTTATTTTTAAGTTGACAGAAAATTTACCTAAAACACTGATATGTACAATTGAATATAATTTTATGAAATAATAAATATAATAATATGTATATTTTAAATTTATACATGTCATAATATCTCAATTATGGATTTGTTAAAAATATTTTAAATCTCAAAATATTTAAAAATAGTAATTGAAAAATATTATTTACTATTATATGTTAATTTAAACACAGAATTCAAAATATAACCACCGAAACACAACATAAATCTTATATTGATTTAAAAAAGATAATGATATTATTTTAAGAATTTAATAATAGTCTTTTACTTGTTAAACGTGCTAGATATATTTTTTAAGAATTATTAGAATTCGTGAGTACTGCAGAAGAAAATACAAAAAAGCACTTCAGTTGAAAAGACAAAAAAAGCACAGCAATAAACTTGGTACACAGCAAATTTGTTAGAGAGAAACACATATTTGAACTTAAATCCGTTGCCAACAACGGTGATGATTATTATTGCGATGAAAAGAGAACACAAAAATGACATGAACATCTGGATGGGAAATTGTGTAGATACAGAAAGCTAGGGAATCGATTGAGCTTCTCCAAAAAACGATGACAAAGAACACTGTAGAACTGTAGCAAGAATGTAGCTTAGCATACGATACTCAGATTGTAGGTGGAGCATTCAGCGGCATGTTTGGATTCAAAGATCTCTGGGACCGTCGTGTCACTCTCTCCACTAAGCTTGCCGTAGTAAAAACCACTTGATTAATCGTTGCCAATCATCGGTGTGGATCGCTGAAGTGACGTCTTTTGTATACTTCTTCCCTGGAAACTTTACTATTAACCCTTTAGTATTAATGTTAAGATTTTTTTCAAAACAGATAGCTATCCTGCCGACTTATTCATTCTATTGCAGTTTAGTTTTACAAATGAGTGTCCGGAAAGAAGATAAATTGGGAATAGATAACTTCAACATATTTTTCCACGGAAGGGCAGGATTTGTAAACCGGGAGAAACCATTAAACACGTCTCTCTACATAGAAACACAAGAGAAAAGTGCCAAAATGCCAGACAGCAATTATTTTAGAGCACTTATTAGAAATCATTAAATAAAAACGTGGGATTTGGATATAGGAAATAAGAAAAAAAATTAACAGTAATATGATCTAAAATAAAAATAGGAAATTAATTAAGATTTAAATTAGATTAAGAGATGCCCTTACACACACACACACACACACACATATATATATATATTATTCTTTCTAAAATAAATGAAATTTTGATTCGTGAATTTTTCTACTATTCCAATTTTTATATCTTTTTTTTAATATTATTTACCATAAAGGGCTATAATTTTGATTGTTTATATAATATACAAAAATTCAGTTTCTAAGAAGTATCTTCAAAGAAGATTACATATTCTAAATAAAAAGAATATATATATTTTAGACGTTCGTGCTATAAACAATAAACACACAGAAGCTATGAAACATTGTCAAATACTAAAATAAAATTTACAAATATTTATAGTCTTTATTTATTTATCCCTTTCTTATACATAAATTTAAATTTCAGTACAATAAATTAGCTATTTTTCAAATGAAACTCTTCTGAATATTATTTGACATACTAGAGGTAGAGTTTTGAATTATTTACACTGCATAAAGAGATTCAATTCCTAAAATAAATCCTCAAAGAAAAACATTTCCCTCTTTTTCGCAAACATTCTAATCCCGGTTCCTGTATTATGTCGGACCTTTTTTCTACTTTTTTGTTTCCTTTTAAGCAAAAAGCTCAAAAAAGTCACAGCATATTGTAACACCGTTTTGTCCTTCCTACTTTAAAAGAGAACTCACAAAGACCTCTAAAAATCTTCAGAAGGTTTCTAATCCCACGAGTGGCCAACCCCTTAGGCAGGAGGAAACTAAGGGATGTGAACAGGACACACAAAAACTACCGACGCTAAAAAGAAAAACAAAGGAAAAAAAGTGCGAACACTTTTTTAAACAACAGGAATATCAAACAGAGTTGAGTTTTTCTTCTGTATTTGTCCTCTTTCAACTGCAAATACAGAAAGGAGATGGTTTTCGCTTATTATAATTTTTTTCTTTGCTTTTTATGGTTCCATAAAAGGAGAAAGTATAAAGAGACAAAAATTTCATTTCCGTTGTGTTGCATCTTAGTGGTATTTTTTCCTACATTTTTTTATCATCCTTTTTTTTTGTTTTGTTTTTTGGAAAACCTTCTCCAAAAGCGAAATACGAACGAAGATGAAAGTGTTGAGTGAAAAAAAAGTGTTGATATTTTATCTCATTACGTTACTTTGGAAATGCATTATGGTATTTTGGTGGGGTTTTTTTTCTTTTTTTTAAAGAATTCTTTTAGAGCCATCATTATCTCATTCTTCTTTCGTCATAAAAATTTCGATGAAAAGAAAGTCTAGGAAATTACTCAGCTGCCATTTCTTTTCTTTTTTTTATAAAACTATAACTCTTCTATTTTCAGTATAAATTTATATCTCTATTTGCATCGATAGAATATAAGTTCCTTCAAATAATAAGTAATCCAGGACCATATATGGCTACTTCTTTAACTTGTATATCATCTTCAAAGAAAAACACTTTTCTAATAACTTCTGAAATAGAACTTTTTTTCTGTTTCGAAGTTTAAAGCTCTTCATTTTAATGCTGAGAAAACTTTCAAAAATCCATAAAAATTGCTTTGAAGCAATTGCCGTATATCTGTATTTTTTCGTCTTATATTTTTTTTATCCAAGTGAGAAAGAATTCCAAATATTTGATTAAATGTTAGTCTCCTGTATGTTTATTTCAAAAAGAATATTTAAAGTTATTGATTTCAGATCTTATTAACAATTTAGGTTCGAAAATATTGCTCGAAAAATCCATTCCGGTGAAAACTCCATCAAGTTCGATAATGGATAACGATGCTTTATATCACAAAAAATAACGAAAATTCATGATGAAAAATACATCCAAAATATACTCAAAAACAGCAGCTGTATAAATGAACAATACATACGAAGCAAATCTTTATTAAGCAGTCTGAACAGCAAAACGTGCAAGTGACTTTGTTGAAGGTCAACATTCAAAAGAGAGAAATCAATTACCCGTAATTTGCTACCGCTTTGACCCAGAATCGAATTTTTGAGAAGCAACTGCGAATCTTGAGTCCTTACAGAGATATTGCCAAGGTTTCTGAATATTTTGAAGTCTTCAATTTTACAGACATAATCGTCAAATTCGCCAACTGGTCAACAAATTCGACGACAAAGCCGAGTGTGATTGATTCAGTATCCATTTAATGTCAAGTAGAGCTAACTGTAAAACTACATCCTTTATTATAAGACTAACTTCATATTTTAGCAATATTACAGATTTGCTACAGCATTAAGAATCATTTAAAATTTTCGAAAATTAGTTTTTACAATGACATGTTACGTCTAGTGTCAAACAATTTACCATTTTTCTTCTTTATTTTATTATTTATGCAGTATCGAAACTAAAATCAGGATAGCCGCAAGGAGGTTCAAGTTTTTGAGCTTATGTTGTGGGGTTTCGAGAGGAAAAAAAATAACGATAATTATTAAAGATTTTATTAAAAAATAAACACTGAAAAATTGAATTTATTATAGATATTTATATTTTCATTTGCCATGCTGTTAAATTATTTATCTAATTAGAAAAAATATTTTTAATTAAAATAAAATTTATGATTAATACCTGTGAATTCGACGCTGACTAATCAGATTGTGTCAATCCTGCTCCCATATAACACCACATATAGATTGGCCTCGATGAAAGAGTTCTGGCCAAAATAGAGATTACTAGTGATACGATTAAAAAAAAGCAGCATTTCAAATGGGTTCCGATAGAATCAAAGGTTAAAAATAAAGTGTACCAAAAAATGGAATAATTGTAAAGATACTTTTTTGCATTTTAAGATGTTGTAAAAATCAATATTGTGATGTAATATTTTACGATACTATCACGGATAAATTTCAAAATTTCGCATTATTTTTAATTAAATTAAATTTTACATTTTACATTAGTCACATTGGGTGTACACACTTCTATTAATCAAAGTATATATGGGCCAATTTTGGCAGCTCTAAGTCAAACAGCCTGGTATTCTGAACCCGAACACATTCACCCATACACATACACGCATTCATGTTCAGAATAAATAGAGATATACTTTAACTGTGTTTCTTAATTCTTTTGTTACAAGTTGCTTCGAAGTAATAAATCATGTTTATTGCATAACATTACTCTAGATTTCATTGCATCTTCATGCTAATATTATTATTATAGTAGGTTTAGAAGAAAGCAAACAATTCATTTTTGTTCAAAGAATTGTTACAATTCATTCCTTTCATTAAAACAATTACAAAGTCAAGAACTATCCAGAGGGCACATATTGAGAATAGTTATTGATTGATATATTTAACACTAATATTGATTTGGCTTCACACATAAAACTATATTCTACATATATTTTAATCTAATTTTCATAATAGGGATTTTTTTTACCTTCTGCTTTTTTAAATCACTATCATCCATTATCACTTGACCTAAAAATAGCTTGAATGTTTTGATGACAATTTGTTACATAAATAACAATAGTTTCAACACACTGAAGGCAACTTTAGTTTTGTGCTAAGAATTGCTTATTTTGATACGTAACGGAATTTTATGTATCGCACACCATATATAATTCATCAAAATTGATGAATTCGATTAGAGTTTGGTAACAGAGAATTTGTTTAAAATTGAAAAAAAAGTGCAGCAAATTAAGTAACAGTGATATTTTCCTTTAATTTGTAAATGAATATTTTATTTTTGTTACTATTTCTAAGGCTGCTGAATTTATATGCACAAAGTTACAAATATATTTATATGATTTCTGTTCCGACATTTCTTATTCCAGTCATAGCAGTCTAAGAATTGAATAAACTTTGATCGATTGAAATAATGTGAATGCTTAAAAGCCAACTAAAAAGCTCACAATTAAAATTTTATATATGTAGTATGAATATAGTATTCTTTAAAAACGTGTGCCTTTAATTATGGCAATAAGTATGCATTCTTTAAATATTTCCTTAACTTATAGAAATGAAACTTTCTAATAAACAAGAAATATTCTGCAAAATATTTTTTAAAAATTAAGTTGCGATATTACATCATACTTCGTTATCTAATATTAAATTACTATTCAATATACTTGTATATTACAACTTGTCTGATTTTCTTAGCGATATCAATGCGGTTTCTAAATACAAAAAAAACTAAATGTCATTATAGATTAGCTTCTGATAATATTTAACGTCAAGTATTTTTTAATCAATAACAAGATATTTATTCAATGGAATACTATAAAGATATCAATTGAAAAATGAAAAATAAAGGTGAAATTAATTATGTATATATTTAATTTTTGAAGAAAAAGAATATTTTGACTTAAATTTTAGCATTTAATTACAAAAACTAGGATTGTTCCAGAAAAAAAAATACTGTTTTTCATTTTTCTTTATAATATTAAATGTGTAACCTATCTTTGAATGTCACTAACTATTATCTAAGAATTATATTGAAATGTAATATTTGTGTGTGTAATATATGAAATTATCTATGAAATTTTGGAATTTTTTCAACAATATTTACATTAAACAATCATAAATCCACTTCTAAAGCATCCAACATCAAATTCGCCGTTCATGGCATTCTGCATAAAATGAGCAATTACAAATTTTCATGAAGATATCTAGATTACTTTTTGAGATATGACGATACTAGTAAAGTAGAATTTTGAAAACCTCGTTCTTCAGAAAAGGCATTTAAAATGCTTACATATATATTTAAGTTATGCATGTCAATTTAATTAATATATAATTTAATATCTAATTAAGATATGCGTGTCATTAAATTGCACATTACATATATATTTAAGCTTACATAGAAATAGTTTGCTGCAACTTGGCTTATTATTGACATAGAGACAAAATAAAAATTTCACTGGAGATAGAAACATACCTATTTTTTTAAACTGCAAAAGAGAAATAAATAAAATAAAATAAGAATGTGAATTTTCATCCAAATTTATGTTTTCAACCTAGTCGGATACCTTAACGATGTTCATTATAGAGTTTAATATAGTTTTATGTATTTAAATACTTGTTTTTCATGTACTTATATGTATCAATATAATAATAATACATTACAGGGAAACTTATATGGAGTGTCTTAGCAAAGCAACCAATTTTGTTCAATAAATAATTCAATTTTAATTGAATTTTCTTATCTTCCTATCCCGGAAACATGCCACTGTTTATAATTTGGAAATTACATAAAATTATAAGGAACTGCAAAAACCTAATAACAAAAGCAATAAACCCGAAAACTTTACGATGAAAAGAAGGTCATATAAATCACAATTTTACGAGCAAAATAATCCTTTCCAAAAGTAGGCTAGTAGGGTTGGAAAATTCGAAGGAGGCCGAGGAGTAATTTGTTCCACTGCATATCCCCTTTATGTTTCTCATGGGGCTCTGAATGGCCAACCATCCCCTTTAGAATCCCGAACGAACTGTGGAAACATTAGTTTTAATTATATTAGGATTTTAGTCTCTATTCATTCCATATTCACTTCATTCACTGCGTTTTTCACGACGTGCTGTTTAATGGAGATGAATATGAGGCGATATCCTGTCAGTGGCGTTTCTGCTGAAGCTTAATTTATTTGGATGGTAAATAATTATTCATTTTCTAACTTAGTAGCCTAGAATTCATTTGCTTATGTGGATATATTTCATGGACAAGAATATCCTATTACTACAATGAAATTTTTAATGAAATTAAGTTGCTACTGTTAAGTTGCTTTTACCTACTTCTGATACGTATACTAGAATTTAGGCGTGAAAACTTGAAAGCTTCTCAAAGTTTATTAAAATGTATATGAAATAGTTCCATTAATTAATTATTTTGAACGATCTCATTTACACTCTCATTTTCCGTGTAGGGTGAGCTTTTAAGAAATCCTTCATTCAATAAGCATTGAAAATATTCACGTTTAAAGGACTTAATCTTCCATAAATTCCTTAATTGTTTTATTTTCTTTAATTAAACTAAGCATTTTAGTGAATGTCTTTAAATTTTATAAAGGAAATCTTCCAAAATTATCAAATAAAATAAACAAAAATATATTCTGATTTAATTTCCAACGCATTATTCACAACATTTGGACATTTCTTATTAAAAGTATCATACTGTATCTGCTTTAACCCTTTCTAAGGTAATAGGAAGTACGTTTCTCATCAACTTCGTCAACCTTTATATGAAGTTATGTAGGTTGGCATAAATTCTGTCAAATTTTTCTGTAAGATATAAAACTAAGTGCTTCAGTTTCTTATCTAACACAAAATGGCGTGTCTTGATATGTTACTGAATTATTAATTAGCCAAATTTATTAATTAATCAAATTAAGTTGATCTAATAAGCTAAATGAATCACTTTTCCTAAGCCTTCCACTTTCCAATCCTAAAAATATTTTAATATATCAGAACTAGAAAAAAAATGGTCTTTTAAAGGGTTAAGCCTCCATCTATTAAACTACTATTATAAAGAAACAGAAACGACAACTTCTTTAATCGAGATGTTATATCTTATATCTTTATATCATAGTTGCAATAGAAGACTATTTTCTGTGTATGATGTTTGCTAAATTAGTGTATGTTTTAATTGACGTTTCGATAACTAAAATTATTAAAAGTATTTGACTTTAATTTATTTTTATAAGGTGTAAACAAAGAAATTTATTAAATATTTCAACGAAATTTGAGAGATTTACTTAAACTACTTTTTAAAGAGATCTGAAGAATTAAAACAATAATATTTATATTTTTTAAAGCAAAGTTTAATGTAAAATATTTAAAATATTTTTTTATTGCATAGCTATATTCTTTTACAAGTCTGCATATTTGAATATACAAAGTAATTCATTCAATAATTTCATTTTAATTTCGGATTTTACTAAAAGCTAAATCCAATATGAGCAAAATAAAATAATTTTAATGAAATTTGTGATTAATTTTGGAAATATATATTCAAAAGTGGCGAAATAATTAGGAAACGTGAATAAATTCCTATTCACAAATTATCAACCCCACTTTTTCCTTTAAATTTTCAACCCTTTTTAATTTTAGATTCCTTTTGATGTTTAAATCTAAAAAAATACCGTACATTTATTGAGTAAAATTTTCTTGATGCGAATAAAATTTATCTTAATGAATAACTAAATTAAATATCTTTATTTGGCAAATTGAAATCTCTAACAGAAAATACGTAAAAGCATTTTGAATCCCAAAATATTTTTTTTTAAATAATTATCAACAAACAAAAATAAAATTAAAATTTTGCACTTCATAATATCTAAACCTACTAGTAAGCCCAAATCAACAAAACTAAATAAACTGAAAAATTAAAAATTTTATTTCCAGGAAAAAATAAATTAGACTTGATATTTACAATGAATTGGTTAGAAGTTTTAGCCTACTAAATTCACATTATTTAATCCAAATGCGGCAAAGCTAAAACACAAAAAATTGTAATGAAATTAGTTTGATATATTTTATTAACATATAGGAAACATGTATAACAGTATTTGTTAACATATATAAACATTAACATAAATTTATTAATATATATATATGAAACATATATATTAATATTTATTAACATATATGATATAAATATATTTATAACAAATATATTATATGAGTATTAACATATATTTGTTAACACAAATGAAAGTAAATGGATGAAATCGTAGCAAAATGCTGTAAGTTTTCATTAAAATTCTCTCAGTTTTCTGTAATAAATGCTTTCGGAGGAAATTTAATCAATCATTAATACTGTTGATTTCTACAAACTTTATGAAATTAAAAAATGAGAGCAATGTTATTGCGGGCGATATGAAAAAACGAATATTATCAAATGTTTTGAAAAATGGAGAAATATGTTATCAGATTATTGGAGAAAGAAGAAAACAGTGCAAAGATTGGTAAAAATATGATTACCAAAGATAAAGAAAATCGAAAACTATGCTATCAAACATAGCTATTTGAAAACAAAATTATGTTATGACATAAAAATGACCAATTATTTTTGCTTTAAAAATTTTCCAAAGACCATCTATAGCTTTTCAAGACATTGGTATATGATTGTATCTAGTATCTTAAGGAAACCATTAGAAATTCTTGACAGAATTCCTTACTGATTTATATTAATTGAAGAAAAGTCTAGCATACCTTCTTTAAAAAAAGAGATCTCAGTGACAGTTTTCGTTAAGCTCTAAAATTTATCAAAGCAATGCACTGAAGTTTTGCAGTTGGAGTAATTTTTCATTGTCACAGGAAGTCTTACTGTCAAAATCCTTTCAAACTTGTGTATTTCTTTCTTTTTCTATTAATTTAAAGCCCCTAAGTGCTATTTTTCATCCTTTCCTAAAAATAAAACAAAATTACTTACTTGAGATTTGGTGCATTTATGCATTCTTCATAGATTTCTTTTTATAAAATTGGAATCAAATATGAAAGATGAGTAAGCTATGAGAAAGACAGAATCAAGTAAGTGCAGTGAATTGTTTCTTCTAAATTTATCATTCTATTGTCATTGTCAAGGCAGACATTATAAAATATTACTTTTAGTTTAACATCATTCCGAGAATTTCATTCATAGATTTCAATTATTATCAACAGACACATTAACACAAATTTATCCAGAAATAAAAGTATAACGCTTCATAAAATTTTGAAACATAATTTAAAGAAAAAATTTATATCCATATTGGCAACCAAACAGTTGAAATTCTGTATTTTTTTTATATTTGATGATAAGAAAATGGAATCTATTCTTAAGAAATTACTCATTAAAAAGTATTTGCTACATTTACAAGGATCATCTGAATTCTTTATTGTTTTTTTAATTTTAATCAATGGCGTTTTATTAATTGATAAATACATCAAATTAAGAAAACACGCCCAAGTTTAGATTCTTAATTTATTATCCATACGTTTTTAACATAGTATGAAGTTACTCTGCTGCATTCTTTGTAAATTTTTTTGAGCTTGATGAAAGCTGTGAAAGCTGAGAAATTCATCCTCTTTAATAATTACAATGAAGTTTATATTCTATCATTCTGAAATTTTTTTAATACTGTATAACCATATACATCTCTGTTGTACGTTTCATAGAATTTTAATAGGAATTGAATCAAGTATGAAAGATACGTAAATTGGAAATTTTAGAGTTCAAATAAACTTGATATAATTTATCTTCTGAATTTATTAACTTTTTGTCTTTTCAACGCTATCCTGTTACCATAAAAATACAATAATTTTATACCTGTAGAAGAATTTCTGTCTTTCAATTTCTTTAATTGCAACAAAATTATGTCTAAAAGAAGAAAAAGAAATATATATGATACAAATCATAAATATTTTCAAAATTTGAAATATTTAATGGAAATTTAAGAAATATGTTTCTTATCAAAAAATAAATAATTAATAGTTAATTACTGCTATTTCATAAAAAATATCAAAACATTTAATATTATTAATAAAATAAAAACATTAAGGTACAAAATTTAAGATTGTGGTATACTTTACCAACATAAATTCATTTTATTTAACTAATCAATATTATATTATTTGTAGTTCCTTTCTGTATATGTCATTATAAGTTTCATCTGATAACATAAGAATTAAAAATGAAGCAAACGATTTTTCTTCCTTGTATCAATTTGTTTAACGAAATGTTTTTACCTTTATTTTTTTCTAAATTAATTGATTAAAATTCTTTTATCATAATTTCAGTATACATTTGAATGATAAATGATCAATTGCTAATTTTCATGTATGTTGTTTATTCTGTTAAGCATAATGAAATGCTTATTAGTTAAATGAAATCTAAAAAAGAATTTGGAAATACATCATGATGTGATACATCATGAATACATCATGAAAGGACGGAGGAATGAAAAACTATCCACTTTCATATTCGCTGAAAAACGTAAATACCAGTAAAATTTTGACAAGAAGCACTAAGGATTTCTAAAGGATCTAACAGCATGTAGATAAATAAAAAAAGACTACTGTTTTTTTATAATATGAAAGAGAGTTAGAAAATCAATATCAAGTATAATATTTAATATTGCTGTTTTCTGTAACCAAACTGGGAATTCTTTGGTATTTAATGGCGCTCTCAAAATTTACAATGAATTTTCTAACAACCCCTGAATATGAAATGGGTGAAAACAAATGCTAAGTCAAATCTTCATCACATGGAAGAAAAATTTAAGTATGGAAAACAGTTGATATCATGATCAACACAGAATATCTTATTTATTTGATAAGATGTAGGAAAGGTGAATTTAGATAACCAAAATGGATTATATTAACCAAATTATTTCAGCAGTGTAGCTAAGCTAAAATGTTCTCTGAGCACGGCATTTATTTTTTTCCTTCCACACCCTGATCTCGCTTGTGGATTTCTGATAAATATACGCAGATATTTTTCGTGGCGATCCTCCAGTTAGGCCCTCGAAGTAATTATATCTCCTTTGTTCATCTCTCGTTAGCTACTGGTCAGCTTGAGCATTAGAAATAAATAACAACAATTATTCCATTAGAACTTCTATAGATGTTCTGTGATGACCTGAACTGACTTTTGCAAATGTTAAAAAAAACTGTAACTTTTTTATTGGAAGACAAAAAGCTAAAGACTACCAAATAATTCTTGAAGATTTGCCAAATTTATCATTGGATATCATTGATCGTATTCCAGCAAGATAACCTAATAGTTCATGTAATAAGAAGTACAAAAGAATATCTTTAAAGTTTCTTATTTTAATTATAAAATAGCAAATCACAATTCATATTGCATAGAGATTGTTTTATGTTGTCCTGTTCCAATAGTTAATTATGGTGGAAACCAATATTAGAATAGAAAAGATTTAAAAATGGCAATACGCTTAGTATGAAACCAGATACCAGTGATGTTGTTGGAAATGCTTTTTATCTATATCAAGTTTCATAACTGAAGTGATTCAGAAAAATGGTGGAACAGCTTATTTGTGAGTATGTGATTTCGTAATTATGAATTGATTTCAACTAATGTGAATTCTTTAAAACAGGCAAGTTTCCTGCATTTTTATCTTTTATATTACACATCATAATAAAATTATAAATGTATTTTCACCTATTTCCCATTGTTCCATCGCTATAAATGTATATTTAATTACAATTAAAATAAAAAAGTTACACAGTCAATGTTTTAGTTATTAAAACAAAGAAAATACAGTTTATTTCACATCTCCACGCATTAAGGAATCTCTCCGAGTTCTCAATAAAATATTCTTATATATCTGAAATCATCTAAAGAATAGAGTAGATCTATGGTTTATATTCATGGTCATTTATATTTATTCACATGGGAGTTGTCGCGGCGTCGATTATCTTCTAAACTTTCAACGGGTGTTTTAGCATGTCAGATCTCCTAACATTGGCCCAATTGATCATGTCTGAGACAATTCTTGAAGGGTATCGCACCTTCTATCGTCCTACAAGAAATAAGTAGCAGATGAAAGATGTTCTTGTGCTTTAAAGACCCAAAAATGAAAATAAATATATTGTGACTTTACGCTATGAGAGAGTATAGCGTCCTACATATTTTATGTTTTGCCTTTCAATGTAGATTGTTTTGCACTTCATGAGCTTTACCTTGGTCCTATTTTTCTCGCTTTTAAATAAATGTGAATCTACATGGTTTCATTAAAGTGAGTACACAGGTTTATTAAAAATTTGAGAAAATCGGTAAATTCTCTGAATGAATAAACCAATGTTTTTCAAGCAACAAATTACGTTAACTAGAAGCATTTTATTAATAAAAATATACGTTTTTGTTGGTGGTAATTTAGTGAAATTTCTTAGGATATTTCTGCAAGAGATATAATTTATTTTTAAAGATTTTTAAATCACTTTAAATATGTGCGTTAGTTTTGATAAAATGATTCAGCTTGCTAAATTTCATAGCAGTGTATTCATAAAAAAATATTTATTGAATTTATTAATGTACTGCAATGCAAAGTAAAATGTTTAACTTCGTTTCTTCTAAAATTGAGCAGTAACGGAATGATTTTCAGATCATTCACTCTCTTAATCACAGAAACAAATTTTCAAACTTTAAAAAAATCTATAATTATTATTATATCTAGAAAAAAATTATAAATTTCTCATACGCAAAATTTACAACTTTGATTTGAAAGAATAATGATTTCCATTAAGTCAATATATGTAAATTTTATTAAAATGTATCCATAAATATTAGTCAAGTATTCAACAAACCACGAGAAATAACATTTATTACATATATACTTCATAATTTAATTGTATATTATGTCTTCCTCTAAAAGTAGCAAGGGCAGCGATGACCAGGTAGTAACATCTCGAATTCGGAACCGGAGGGTTTCAGGTTCGAGACCCCATTCCATCGAAGAATCATCGTACAAGCCTGCCTGATGCATGGTAAATCCGTCGTGATGAAACGCTCTTTCCCTGATGTGGTGTGGAGTGGGGGTGTCAGCTTAGGTGTTGCCCTCGTCATCTGACCGTTCTTTACGAGATTTTGTCCCAAATTAACCTTTGTGTTGTTTTTAAAGCAGCATATTAATATAACTAAACTAAACTAAATCTAAAAGTAATAATAAAATGTTAAGAATAATGCAAAATTTAATATGGATACCTTATAAAAACATGATATTCGCATGATATATTTTATCCCATAAGCAAAATTGTATGATATTAATCCAGTATGTGTTCTATCTGTGAGTTGTGTGAATGTTCCTCCCTGTAAAAAGGGGTTTTGCAAGCGAATGTGTGAGTTTCATCTTCATATGAGCTAGAAGTCAGACTTCTACCCTCGGGTGCACAGGGTATTTACCCTCAGAAGCTACTGCGTCCCCTTTCCGTGGTAACGCCGACACGACATCATCATTAATTCAGCATAATAACTGCGAAGACGATATGAGGCTTTATTATAGCACATATTTCATCAGAAATCAAAAATTTAAGCAGATAATAATAATGACTTTTCTGATATACGGTCTCATAAAAAGTAACTTTATATCCGATTTATTTAAGCAGACCAGTAATCAAAGATCTATGAATATTTCTCTAAGAAAAGTCTTTTGTCAGATGTCGTAATTCTTATAGATTCAGATTGTGAAGAAACTTAATTCTATTCAATATCGGGAGACATAAACCTATAGTAAAGTTATACGTATATAATATTATCAATCTGTTTCACTAGTTTTGAAAAGACAACTTTTATTTAAATTTGTATTTTAAAAAATAAACATATAAAATATTTTGATATATAAAAAAATACGCAGCTAGTTGATTAAAAATTACCCATAGTATTTTGCTCACTGAAGAGGGCATTTCACCAGAAATTAAACAATTAAGCTGATAATAATAATGACTTTTCTTAAACACAAATTTACAAAAAAAATGTAGTGAAATGAAGATCATTATGGTCCATACAGTGATTTTTTCAGCATATTTTCGGAAACATACCTTTATTGATCACATTTCACACACAAAAGACAAGACCAGACATTAACGGGCGCACACCTTACAGAACAGCATCTCGTCTCCTTATGGTAACGATCGCTGAGCACTGTGGGATGCGTACCTAATTAAGTATCGCCATTCATTATCCAAAAGAGAAGATAGAGTAATGTAACTGCTACAAATTTTATATTCGACTTATTTAAGAAGATCAGTAATCAATAACCTTCGAATATTTCTCTGAAAAAAAATTTTGTTTGTCAGACGTCGTAATTTTCGTAGGCTTAGATAGTTAAGAAATGTTATTCTTTTGAATATCTAGACATAATCCTGTAGTAAAATTTTAAGTATATATAACATTATCAAGATGTTTAACTTGTTTTGAAAAGGAAGTTTTTTTCTTAATTTGTAATTTAAAAATTATCCATATTTTTGCTTTATTAGCTGAGAATTGAAAATTATTATTAAAATTAACCTATTCTCTGCATTTTGAAAAGCTTCGCAACAGGCTAAAGTTATTTCTTTTATATTACTATCGGATCTTATTTTTTTTCCTCCCATACAAATGTCAAATGCTCAAGAAAATCACCGCGCATCCTGATACAGAAATTGTCCTAATCCCTTAACCTGACCGTCCAGTGAGACGCAATCCAGTTAAGGCAATTAAGGCTGCTTTCGTGGAATATAATTTTGGTTAATAACCAAATGCTGAGGAGGCGCTTTCCGTAACTACCAGAAAAGGAGCCAACTTTTAATGCGCTTTCAAGACCTGACGGCTCTAATTGTTCATATGACATGATTTTATCGCCAGCTTTCGGAAACTAATTGAGGGCCTACGAAGGGCCTGTTTGTTACGCATGACTTCGGCTGCTGCGATAATTATAAGGGTCCGATGCAGGTCAGAGTATGAGTTTTCGTTCTGCGAAGAATTTCTTCTTTCTTGGTGCATCTTTTCAAGCAAGTTCAATTAGTTGCAGTAATCGAATGAGGAATTTGTTCATAAGTGGAACAAAGTGATGAAATTAGAGGGAAACGAATTATCCTGTTAATCAGGATATCACGAAGGCTATCGATGGAGCTTTTAGATTTTTAGTATTTATTAATACTCAAGATTATTGAGTTGTATAAAAAGGAAGATAATTAGCATTTGTTATGGGGATTTATTTTCATACAGAGCTGGTTCATCAAGGTTTAATTCAAGTTAAAACAATGATGTAAGCTATATAATAATAATGATCAGTTGCTATTCAATACATATGAATCATGTATATTTTAGACTTCCACTAAAAGACTTCCACACTAAAGAAAGAGCACTAGTTTTCCATTTCAATCTTTTAATTTTAAACGAGTAATTCTTGTGTATATATATATTGTGTAAGGTAAGATTGAAAAATATTCTATCTTATCTACAAATAATTGATTAAAATATTCATATTTAATCAGTATCTGATTCGCATATAAATATTTTCTCCAAAAAAAACGATTTAAAAATATTGTTGAACGAATTTGGTCTCCCAGGTACTTTTAATAAATGGAACTTTTGTGAAGAAAGAATTTCAAAATAGCCTTCCAATTAAAATAATAGTTTACTGCGAATATTCTGATTATTCAGCTGTACTTTCTTATTGAATTTTTAAGCAAAACAATTTTCTGTATTTATAAAATGAATTTTTAGCTAAGAGAGATAACTATTTTAAAATGTATCATTTATTTATAACAATGCTTATAACTTCAATTATCAACATCCCGTTCAAAACTTTTTCTTGCACAATCAGCAACTTGCATTAAAAATATTTTATATCCACGTATATTTATATTTCATCAAACATAAGTATTAATTAGAAAAACAAGATTTGAAAGGAAATGATACTTTGATCATATACTTCGAAATATTTTCAAAAAATTTACATAATTCTTAAGCTTTGTTAATTAATGGATTGTTGTAGTCAAGGGAAAACGTATAAAATGATTTCTATTATTCTGGTTAAAACAAAATAAATTCATCGTATATCCCCAATATAAATAGGACACAAAAATAACTGTAGTAGTCTCTTCTCTACCCTCATAAAAATTTCGTACAAATCAATTTTCTATCTTACTTATTACAAGCTAAAATTAAAAGTAATGTAATAAATGAGAGTACCTTCCGCAAACACCATGTATGACTTTCTGTAAACTTTCCTTTTTTATAATGAAGAATGATTTGCATTTTTATGAAGATATAATATTCATATTGAATCAGTAGCTATATCACTACTACTTGACTAATAAATGAAATTACTTTTCATAAAAATCATATATGATTTCTGTAAAATTTTCTTTCATATACTGAAGCATGATTTGCATTTTTATGAAGATATAACATTCATATCGAATCAGTAACTATATCACTGCCACTAGACTTTTTCATTGAATTCATTTTCAACATTAAAATAATTTGTTTTTTAATAATCTATTACTATTTGATATATAAAAAATGCACATTCGTGAAAAATTGCCGTCATAAATAAATACTCAAGCATTGGATTCTGTTAGATATCAGTTGTATTTAATCTCCAAAGAAATAAAGATGATAATCAAAGCTTAGAATTCCTACAGAAAGAGATATTGTTCTGATAACATATTAAGAAAAATGTAATCTCAAACATGAAATTAAAAATTTTAGCGTTTAATAAAAATATATTTAATTAATGATTTATTTTGATGTTTAATTTTGTAAATATTAGCAAATGAAAAATGTTATAGTAGTAATAAATATAAATATTTTTGTTTATAATATTAAATTAATGTACTAGTATGCATATGTTAATATGATGACTGACATTCATAACAATATTATTATTTCACAGATAGAAACCCGATATTTTGTAAGACTTGAAATAATTAAAATTATTCTAAAATTATGAAAATGTTTGCATTAAACTCGAAACAGTGCTTTAAACGAAATTGAATCATATACCATCAATAAGTTTTGAGTATAAGTTCATTTATGTTTAATGTCATTGTATGTAACTTTAATTAATATTATTTATCAAATAATATGTGATTTAGAATTGTCTGTAATAAACTACATATTCATCTGAAGAGTCTTAATTTATTTTGTAGTTATAAATAATGTGTTATTGATATTTCTTTGCAAATATCAACTTTAATTAACTTTTAATGCAGCTCAAAATATCTTTCTGGTTTTATATGTCAAAAAAAAGAGTATTTAGTTGTGCATATTCATTTATTTTTATATTGTTGCCATTAATTAGACGGTAATTTATTATAACTATATGAAAATAAATTTAAAGAAGCTCATATTTAATGTGATTTTGGAGCTTCAACCTTTAATGCCTCTAACAGAATTTCATAGGCAAATTTTCACATTCTGTATTCTAATTTCAGTATATATACTGACATTCTTGAACAAATCACTAGTTATGACCAAGATATTATACATGGATGAGAGTGTGCAATCATCTTAATAATGCATTCCTAATTGGTTTCCAATGAGCTTTCCACTTCTCCACTAAGTGAGTAATATCTCATTTCTTAATGGCAGTTTTAACAGTACTATGCACTTTTCGAAGACGTGTAGGCTCGAAGTTTATCTTCTGTATCTCATTTCCCAATTTGAGTAGGAGGATTTATTTGTTTTACTTCATTTTCAAGAACTTAGAAGTGATAGTGTACTTGCACATTAATGAGTATTAATACATATTAATTAATTTCTAGAAATGCATTAGTTGAAATAAAAGTATTTAATAACATGCAAGTTCGAAGTTTCTCCTCTATCTCATTTCCCAACTTATATATGATATTTTTTTTACTTCAGTTTCAAGTATTTAGAAATGATAGTATATTTATACATTAATGAGTATTAAAATGAATTAATTGATTTCCAGAAATGAATATTAGAAAATGATGAATAATTTGAAATAAATATATTTAATAACTGTCGTAAGTGTTTCCAATTTCCTCGTACTTCGAATAGGATTGTATTATGCTTAAAAAAGCAAGAAGAGATTTAAGACAATATTGTTTATTCTAGGAAAAACATTCAGCATCAAAAGAAATAGTTTTCAGAAGTTTATATAAAAAATCATGGATTTCTAATTAATGAATTCCTAGAAATGCATATTAGGAAATGATGCATTATCTGAAATAAGAGTATTTAATAAGTAGCAAAAGCTTCGTATTCCCTCATACTTCCAATAGGATTGTATTTTAGTTAAAAAAACCAAAAAGCGATTCAAGGCAATTTTGCTTTTCCTTCCAAGTAAAAGCTTCTTTATCTAAAAAGGAATAAACAGCCAAAGAAATAGTTTCCAGAAGTTTATATTAAAAATCATAGGTTTCTACAAATATTAAATTGAATCACATCAATAATTTATCTGGGAGTAAGAATCAAAATAAAATAATCTTCTACCCCAATCGTAGAAAAGGATGAACGAATAGAAGTAAAATAATTTAATAACTCTAATAAGTATTAATCTACTCTTACTCCCATTGGAAAGCAAGATAGTATTTTACTTTTTAAAAAAGAAATAAAGACCTTCAGTTTAATTGCAAATGAAAAAAACAACAACATCAAAAATAAATACTTTTTAGAAGTTTGTATTACAGATAATGAATTTCTATTTGTATCAAATTGCAATTCATAATACAAGAATAGATGCAATACCGATCATTTATCCAGGGAAAAAAGAAATAATAAAATAAAAATGGGACCCCACCCTCAAAAAATAAATATCTTTCAGTTTTTGTCAGTAATGTTTCACAGTTCGATTTCTTAAAGGCCAGTAAAAATGTTTCACTTATTTATGGGATATTCGGAAAAGTGAACATTGTTGTCTGTTCCATATCCATTTTTTTAATCTAAAATTAGTTACGAGAGAACCTTTTCTTCCACTTGTACAGCAATTCCTAATTAAGAGAAATATGTATAACCCCTAGCTTTGATATCAGAATAAAAGAATAAATGAAATTGATCATTTTATTACTGATTATGCTAACTTTTATTCAGGATTAGTCTGTCTCCTTTGATGACCAGCTAATATTGTCTTAAATGTCTTCTTCACCAAAATATTTTTAGCAGCAAATTTTGAGGGGCATACATTTATAAAATTTTAGAAATCTTATGACATTTTGCTTATTCTGCTATTATTTTCCTTAATTTTCTATCTCGAAACATATATCTTGGCACAAGAAAGAATTGCTGCGTTTAAAAATGGAAGCTTTAAAAAAAAATGTTTGAATCTGAAGTTCAACATTAAATGTAAGCACAACTATTTTTTTAATTCATTAAAATATGACTAGGGTTATAACTTATCTGTATGAAAGAAAAGAAACACACTTCATCTGTATAAAAGAGAAGAGGGAGTGTTTCCAAAATATTTTCACGCGTGGTCTCCAATAAATTTTCACCCCCTTCTCCCACATGAAATTTTGAACTTTATACATGGCCGCGAATAACTTACATAATATTTATGAAACAATTTTTTCAAAATTGTAGATCTTAGGCTTAAATCTAGCATTTTTACTTCATCTATGGTGAGAGAATATGCATTTGTGCATTTCTTTTTGATGACCTATTGACAAAAAATATTTGATACGGCTCTACAGTTATAGTCACAGGATATTTCAAATGCCATTGAATTAAGTTCTTTCATTTCTGAATTATTGCGTTTGTATGCATGCGAAAGTAGAGACGGACAAACGGTCAACCGCTTGACAGATTTGGTTCAAAATTTGTGCATCAAATTTAATTTACTTAGCTCTTTGCGTTTTGTATTTATCGAGTCATTTGTACCCAAACAACAAGTCAGACAAACAAACTTCTTGCCAAGTTTGATTTTGTTCAAAATTTGGGAGAAATCTACAAATTTTGTTGTAAATCTGCATACCAAATTTCACCCATTTTGTTCAAAACGCTTTTCAGTTATCGTGTTTATAAACGTAATGTACAATGCCATAATATGTTGTTCCACCCCAGGGCTGATCTGAAACATTGAAATTCAAAAGCTCGAAAATGAGTTTTTTGACGATGTATATACATGTATTCCTTATATATGAGACAGTAAAGGTATAGGCATCTTACCTATCCAGATAAATCTCCTTTAACATAGAGCGGTAAAAGAAGGAGGGCACATCTTTCATTATTAGTGCATGGAGACTGGTATTTCAATATCAAGCGAAATTCGATAGAATGACAAACTATACTCATAAAATAAGAATACACCGAAAGATGGAAACTGGCGACAAATGTTTGCCTTCTGTATGTGTGCTAGAGTTACGACCCAAGTCTAGGGGAATATCTCCGATACACTGCAGACTCTCTAATAAAAAGAATTCTTTTCCAGAATTTCCCCAGGGTTATGTGCTTCATCACTAAAATAAATCGCAGTTAGGCTTGGCGGAGCTGGAGAGAAATGGATGTGCACGCCGTTTTCCATCTTTCCCAGAAATCTTCCAATCCCGCCTCCTAAAAAAAGCTATTCATTTGGAGTATAGTAAAGTTTTATCAATAGAGGTTGTTTTTCTTTGGTCGGTGTTATTGTGCTTGGTTATATGGATGAGAACAGAAAGTCATTTCTTAGATTTTTTTTGGTAAATAAAAAGATGAAGCCCAATGATTCATTTGTTTGATTAAAAACTCGCTACACTGAAAGTCAACGCAGATGCAAGAATCAGCTTTTCTAATGAAAGTAGGGTTAATATCTTACTATGAATTCACATAGATCTTCCCATTCCTTTTAGCTTTAACTCGTATCTGGAGGCATGCATTTCCCCACGCAGTCAGAGATATGGATTCAAAAGGACTTTATTATTTTTTTTTCCTTTTTGTCTTTTGTAAACAGCATTGGAATTTATTTTGGAAACACAATATATTCTGTAAATCATGTAGTTACCGAAAATATTATAAATACTAATAATAAAAATGTTAAATGTTATCATATTAAATGTTGGAAAGATGTTATAAGAAAAATCTAAACAATCTTTTAATGAGTATTTACTTCGTTTAGATATTACGGAATGACACTCATATTAATAACTGCTAGAATTTATCTAACAAAAATGAAGAATACAATATTTAAAAATATTATTTTAAGAGTATACCTTTATTCTTTTTGCATTATTCAGATTAAAAGCAGTTTAAGAGACGTGGAGTCAACGACTCCATAAATAACAACAAAAACTTTGAAAAGGAATAACTAGGTTATAAGCACATGTTCATGCTTGGACTTTTTCTAACCTATTGATGAAAACACAGCTTGAAGGTATTGAGAAGATGTTTGTATTCAAGGACAAATTAAACAGGTTAATCACAGCTAATAAACAACCCGGAGTCATTTTGAATTCCGTCTGCACTTACAGGTTAATATTTATTCGAACACAAACTATATTTTAATTTTGAAAAATGTAGTAGGAGATATTCTCTTAAAATATTATGTAAATTATAACACATAATAAAGGTACCTACCTATATAAAATGACAACATATGTAGCACAAAATCTTTCCTATTACTTATTGCCGAATGGCAATAGTTAAATGTCATCAAATTACTGTATGAATGTTTCAGACTCCCCCGTTGGTAATTTTTACAAGTGCACATAACTCAATGCTCTGTCAATTTATGGAGCTGCAAAGTATTATTAGAAATACTCTGTAGAGGACTTGTCATGCCACTAAAATCTCTTTTAATAAAAAAAACAATATGTAAAAGAAACCAAAAAATATAAATCAAACAGAAAATTTAATCGAGTGCGAGAACAAACTTCACTATTGGCGGTGTAAGTGCTTCGAATTTAGCATAGAAGTTGATAACCATATTTTTCAAAATTATCATCTCAAAATATTTCATAATAATCGTTTAATAGTCTAAAAAAGGAAGTATCTGGCCGAACAAGCAGGTTACCAAAGGTGGTTACTTAATAATTTTCTATTTATAAAATAATGTGTATAATATGTTGAAACTTATTAATATAGCAAGTAATTTACTAATGATTTATCCAATACTTTATATCTGTTATCAAAAGGTTCCTTAAATATTAAGGAAATGTATACACTTTGCATATGTATCTTTTGCAATTAGTTTCCATATATAATAATATAAATTTTAAAAAAATGTTCCAATACTTAAAATATGGTAAGTAAATGTTTTATTACTCAGTTGTAAAACTATTCAAAAACATATAAACATCAATGATACAAATATGAAATAGTGTATAGACTAGTCTTAATTTAAGCCATCTTGGCTACTTACTATTTAATTTAGAGCTAGTATTTTATGGATTTTAGTGATGTAGATTCGAGATAAAGTAATAAAATCCAAAAAAACTAAAAAAAAAAAGTTTTTAGTTTCAAATTTATACAATCTTTGGAAAAAAATTGTAATTCTACAGACTTTTTACTGCGTCTAATTTAGCTAAATTTGAAATATTACACAATGTGGGCTCGTCAAATACTGACAACTAACTATAATCAAATATTGAGTTTAGCGGGGATTCTTTAATAAAATACCATTAGATATTAGGCTTTCTTTCATCAACTAACTACCACCAAATATGAAGCAAAAGAAGGTTTCACCAATATCTACCATGAAATTTGTTACATTATTAAAATTTTCGATTTAACTGTGACATGATCAAAGTAACCAAAATTACTTTGAAAAATCAGAGAAAAAATTTATTTAAAAATATTGGTTTATATAATGAAAAAAAATCCGCCTATGTCTATTCTTTTTTCCCGAAAATTTCTATTCAGTTTGTACTATTTTCAGGGAAAATTAGAACAATTAGAAATTGAAATAAATAGTTGCTTTTGTTATCACAAAAAAATTGCATGTGATAAATTAATGCAGCATAATTTGGTACGAACATAATTAATAATGCCATGCTTATCAGTTAAATTTCAAATGGAGATATTTTAAGTATAAATTAATGTATGAAAACACTTTCCAATTTGAAACTAACTATAAGGTTTTATAATATAACTAATATTGCCATGTTTAACTAATTTATAAACGACTAATTAATGAAACTTTAGCGTAAATCGGCGATAAATTTAGCATCGTATATAATTACAGTTTCCATTTTAATACCTTAAGTTTCAAGTCATATTTATAATCCCAAAGAACATATATTTCGCAACTAAGTAATTAGTGCAAAGCTTAACTAACTTATAAATAATCAAATAAAACGGAAAATTCAGATACGCTGTTAGAAAATTGATCTCTGAATTCTCTGCTATTTTTCACCATTATTTAATTTATGTTGGTTGGCTTTTTGTAGCAGGCATATGATATGAAGCATCAACCTAGTTTCATAATTACGCTACAAAGAATAATGAGGAGAAACTCGATAATTTCTAAGAATAAGACGTAGTATTTATTTGCTATGCTTCTTTATTTCATAATTAAGTTTCATTGGTAGGTCAAGCAAATAGAAGAAATGAAGTTAGATACAAGCTAAAATTTTCTTTCGTCTTTCTCCTAGCATATATTTTCTCTTCCAGTTTCAAGTGATCCTGAATAGGACTAGAAAAATGAATTTTTAAATGCAGGAAATATAAGATATCCTAATAATCTAGAATCAAAACTGAGAAATGTATAATTTTTTTGAAATTCATAATTTTTAATGGAAAATCACAAGTTAAATTGTTAAATTTAAAATAATGCAAATGGTAAAACTATACTTTTTAATATAAATAAAATAAATTTCTTTGAATATAGTTTGAAATTTTAGGTGCTTAACATCAAAAAGCCTTATTATATAATTTAAATGATAATGCCGTACTTTTTTAATATAAATAAAATAAATTTCTTTGAATATACTTTGAAAGTTTAAGTGCTTAAAATTTTTTATTAAATATCATTTTCATATATAATAATAAATAAAGCTAATATATAAAGCTAAATGAAAAAGATTCGAGAAATAAATGGCTTCTTATTTATTGGAGATTATCAAACATCGTTCAACAACTATTTTTCAATCCTTTTTATATTATATTTTCATCAGTATCAAATTGTTAACTAATGTTCTTATGAGCATTTTCCTTCATAAATCAACGCATGCATCAGAAATTTTCAATGAATAGTTTTCTTTTTCTAGTTAGATTTATAGATTTAATATTTTTATTAGAATTTTCTACGAACTGCAACAGTAAAATGAAACAAAACGAACTGCAACAGTAAAAAGCAAGTTACAGATTAATATGATAAGTTTTTATGCTAATTCAAACTCAAATTGATTACCATCATATTTTCAAGCCATAATAATGTACCACCAGTTTTCTATTTAAAATAATTTTGAGCATATTAATCAAAAATGAAAAAAAAATAGTGAGTTTCATTCATAAAAGCAAATGTGTAATGACTAAAAGATTTATTAACAGATGACTAAAAGATTTATTAAAAGTAATAACAAGCTGATTAACAGATAACTGAAATTTGATAAAGGCACATTTATAGGAAAAGAAAGATTAATTGAACTTTTCTCACAATTAGTTTCTGACTAAATTGTTGCAGCCTCAAAGTGATAGCCATATTCAGAACTGATTCAATCGACATTTGATTTTTTATATTCAATCAGAGAAATTATAGATGCAATTGTATGGTAATTACAGAGATTCAGTAGTTTACATCTTCATTTTAGGAAGATTAATATAAACTGACTACCTATTGCAATGGTTCTCAGGACACACACACACACATATTCGTAAATGGACCATCTAGTTCAAGGGAGTGAAAATAGTGGGGGGTTGAAATTTTCTTTTCGCTACAACTTTCTTAAAATTGAAAATAAATCCAATTCACTAAATTAACCCCTTATTAAGGTGAACACCTTTTATATTTAAAGTCTTTCGATAACTGCAATATCTTAGAATTCAGGGACTGTAAAGGGATTTTCAAGCCCTAATTTTGACTGTTTCTAACATGAACAATTTATGTTGCCAGAGAGTAATTTAGATGTAAAGGAATATTGCCTCTCAACTTGTCGTGAAGAATTTTTTTTATTTAATATTAACACTTGCCGTGAGGATTTTTTTTTATTTAAAATTAACAGAGAATCATATATTTAATGTACTGGAAGAGTGTTTTCTCTGCTCAAATTTAAGACGTTTTCAGTTAAAACAGAAATCAATTTTGAAAATGCATCGATCCAACAAGTGTCCACCCTCAGAGAAAAATAAAACTGCAGTGTAGCAGCCAGTATACAACAGAAAATAAATTATTTACCATTAATGAAATCTGAATCTGAGAGAAAAATGAAGAGTACATTCGTTTCAACTAACTTTTGGACATTAAACTCGAAATATAATAGGTATTCGCCCAGTTGTCCAAAATTATTATGGGTCTAAATAAAAGTTTGTTTAGCTGTAATTGATTTTATAAGTATTTTGTTTCAATGTGTAAAATTTTGGAAAGCACGCTAAAAAATTAATAGTGGTAAAGTTTAAATGTATACAATACATATAAAATGATATGTAACTGGAAAATTCAATTTATTTCTCAATTTTTCGTTCTTTCATATTAAATTAGAAGATAATGTTTAGTAATAAATAATTTAGAAGAATTTTATGGTTTATATTCTTGCATTGTTGGAGAAGAGATATTAACAAAAGTCAAACCATTTCCGTCTTTTAAATTTAGATTCTGAAGATTTTTTTAAAAGATATTTTATCTCAAGAGGTATGGATTAGAATTGAATAAACCTACACCACATGTAAGAAGTAGAAAGATAGTCGTATTTTATAAATTATGCATTGAAATTTTATTCTATCGATTGAATTTTTTAAGTTGTTTGATTGTTTTTTTCTTTTATTTCAAATTAATACATTTTATCTACGGCTAGTGAAAAAAAATAGTAATTAGCGATTTTTGCTCAAATTGTTCTGTTCTATTTTCTGATACGAAAAGAATTTAATTTAGACGGCTCAGAGGGTTACCAGTATTATTGGTATTGAACAGCAATGAAGAAAAGAATTATTTTACGCAACAGACGGGAGATTAATGAATTGATTGATAGTCGAATACGGAGGAAAAACAAAATCAGTGGCGGACAGAAACACACAAACTACATTGAAATCTTCAATCTTGATTTCATGTCTTCTTCCCTATGGCGTTGAGCTAGGCGGAAATGATTGGATTTTTCCACATGACGAATCCGTTCACATAGTTAGTGGTATTAAAACTCGTTTTGCAGCAATTAATGTTTGAGATTTGCCCTGATCCGCTTCCTAAAAAGCCTGGACCTTAACATTATAGAGAACATACAGATAATGATGTTTCGTCGAATTTACATCAAGGCAAGCAGTTTAAATCCGTATTTGAGCTTCGGAGAGCATTGAATGACTTGCGGGAAAATTTTTTGCCGAACATAATTTCAAATTTTATATGATTAGATGCTATATCGAAACTTTGAAGTAATCAAATCCATTGAGGAGAAAATTGGCAAAAAGACGTATTTGCAGCATTTAGAAGCGTCCTTCTACTTTTCACAGAGTATGATGTAATCAAAACTGATTTTTTATTGAATTGACTTGTATTTTATTTCCTTTCAAGTTTCAGACACAATTATCTGTTTGTAAATAGGTCTTCATAGTGTTATTCATTAAGTTGCTCAGAAAAAATTTAGTATTTTCAATTAATTAAACAAATATTGTGTCCTTCGACTTTTCTCACTTCATGTATTTCGTTTCTTTAGAGATGATTTTAGTTCCAATGAAAAATCGCAAAGAATAGATTTTATTATATACCATCTTATATTAATCTAAGTTTTTATTACTGTTCTATAAATGATATTTTTATTATTAAGAAATGATCCAGCATTTTTATTAAACTATATGGTAAAGGGCACTGAAATTGGTATAAATATTACAAATAATACAAATCAAAGATTTAAAACGTAAGTTTAAACGGTCATCTATAACATACAACAAAGTTACTTAAATCATAATTTACAAAAACTACAATAATTGCTAAATGTAAAGATGAATTTCATGGAAAAATATTTTAAATAAAAATATTTGAATTATTGATCAAATTTTGCAATGTATGTATTAATTTATCTTATTCCAAATCTTCAGGATCATAAATTTAAAATTAGCTGCTATTTAGTTTTTACATTAAATTTCAAAAATGAATCGTTTAAAAAATAATGAATTGATCATATTTAAAATAATCCTAAAAGAATGTAAAAAGTAAGTTTTCATAATATAGAAAGACTGTTAATATGTTCTTAAAAAGCACTTGCGTATAAAGTCTTACATTTAAAAGCCATTATATATGTTTATATAAAATTGACCTATTGAATGCAATATTCTTTTTGTTTTTGAAAATATTTTTTAATTATTTTATTTTCACATCATACAAATGAATAAGCAAGACTTTTAACTTTCTCGTTTATAAAGTATTGAGAAAGTATTGTAAGATCTTTATGATACTACGCTTTAAATCAAATTAAGTTCAAAAACCATTTTTTTGGAATTATATCAGTCCATTTGTCAATTTATCTATCTGATTGTGACTATAATTCATTCAAGAACATTCTACTTAATAAAGTGAAATCTGGCATATAGTCTTGTACTCACTAAATTTGTTTTCTCCTTTTTTTTTATGTACTCTAAAATTTGTAATAGCATAATTTTGAACGAAATCCTTTTAGAGGGTAATATGTCTGTTCAGTTATGGGATTAGAAGTTAACACAGTGTAATTACAAAACAAAGAGAGCTAATAGGAATAAAATTTGACACCTAATGTAAATATCATCAAATTTGAAATCAAATCGCAGCATATTAGGAACAATATTCGCAAATAATAAAATGTAGAATCGGCCCATTTAAAAATAATTGAAAATAATGCAATGAAATCAAAGTTTTTTTTTCTCTTATATGTTAAAAACATTTCAAACAACATTTCCAAGTAAAGTCCATTAACAATAACAAAAAAAAAAATCTCTTTAAACAATTTATTTAACATACGGGAAAAAATACCTGCAAAGATTCATTTTATTAATTCGAGATTGGAAGTTAAATAATAGCTATTAATTTTTAACATTCTGAAATTTTATTGAATCGATGATTTAGTGTTTTTTAAGTAGGAAGATGGCACATAAAAAAATTCAAAATCAAAACGTGAGATATTTTTACAACAAAAAAAATCCAATCATTTACTTATCAGGTTTAAATTATTATATTTCTTCTATGGAGAAATTAAAAGTTATTTGAACTTCATTTTTTTAGACAAATCAGTTCAGAATTTCGCATTTTAAATGATATAATTATTTTCATTTGCTTTGGGAAACTGAAAATAAACGTTCAGTTACACATGAAGAAAAAAGATGCAAAAAATTGCATTGAATCTTATTTAACTTATTACTTATCATTAGACAAATAAACTTCATTTGCATTTAAATTAGATTTTATTTGCAATCAAATCCATGTTATGGATACAAAACTCGACTTACAATATATATCTGGGCACGTTCATATACTTTTTAATTTCGACTATTTTCATTACAAATTAAACTATTTATTCTTTAAAATGTGTTATAAATTCGCATCTAATATCCTATGCAAAGAATTCCATTTACTTGAAAAGTTAGCAAATTAGGTTAATGCTGCTTCTGAAAATCTGAATTAGTGGATAAAATAAAAGATGTTTGCGAGTGCCATTTTAAAACTAGACAAAGTAAGCTAAATGGAATTTAATGCTCCCTGGAAATTCACAAAAGAATGTTCATTCCGATTTAAGTAACATTTTATACCAACGGAAACTATGAAATATATTCACTAGAGATAATAAGCAGGAAGATTCGCTTCTAATCTGTTTAGATATTCAAGATTCTGCTCCTTTTCTAGATCTTTGAATAATGTATTTAGAATTATAAATACCTATTCAAAGGTATAAAAGGCGTATTTCCTTTATTTTTTCATTTATCAAAGTGTATATTCAATTCTTTATCCTGAATCTTGTTTCGGAACAATGGGGAGCTTGTGCTGCAATAGCAATATCCATTCTTAATCAGTATGAAACTTTAGTTGTTGAATTTTTGAGTCGAATTTGTGTTAAAAATGAATAGCAGTCGAAGCCATGCAATTTAGAATCGTGTTTAAATAACCGGAATAACATATGCTCAGTGTCCCATTTTTATATTAGGATTAACACCCACCAGAGCTTTAATCTTTTAACTCGGAAAGTAATCCGATGCATAGGAATTCACCTAATGCAAGGGCTTGTTGATTGTTCCGAAAACTAAATATATATATAGTTGTTTTAAGTTGAATCTCCCTAAAAAATAATTCTATATATCGTTTTAATATTCTATAGGTGTTTTCAACAATCAAAATAGAAAAATAAATAAATAAAACGTCGAAATGATGCACCGTCTTGAAGGGTGAGTGAGAGTCACCATCCGAGTGCAGATGATTAATCCTAAATGTTCATCAAGTTATGGAATATTTTTGATGGAACCCGATTTCGAATCTGTGGTTCTCAGATCCCAGTTTTAGTTTGCTTTGGCTTTATTAAAGTCACATTTCAAAGTACTCTAGAGTGATTTCGGAACTCATTTTTTTAAAAATTTTGATTCATGGCAAATGAAGATATTACCTGAATGGACTCCAAAGACTTGAGCGACAGATTTGAAGCAAAAATTAGCGCTATTATTGGGTTAGTTTTTTTAATTTTGAATAACGGCGAGCTGAAAAAGATGTCAGTTTATCTTACATTCCATCTGTTAATTTCTGCACCTATCTGCATGACGAGGTTTAACTTTCAACAGCATATTTCACATGGACCAAGTGAGCATACAATGCGGATATTATTCCAAATCGTGTTCCGAAACTTCTAATCTCAAAGCGAAGATCTTATGATTATACGACAGTGAGTGGATCTTTGATCAAGACTTTGAATGTTTGTTAATTTGTCACGTGATCAACAGATGCATTTAAAAATTCATACTCTATTACCACAAAATATTAAACGATATATCTAAGAATTTATTCTATATTCTGAATGACAGATAATGTCAGGGAAATATCATAATAATGCTATTGAATGTTTTGTTAGCATTAATTCTGTGAAAATCCTTAAAAATTTTTATGTTTCATACGCTTTTAGTGAAGTATTTCTGAAAATTTGACATTTGTTAAGGTATTAAGGATTTGACATAAGGTAAGGTATTTGATTATTAGTGTACATGGTATCTCCGCCCCCTTTTTGTATATTTTAATTCATACATTAAAGAATTTCGAAATCATTTGTTGGCAACACTCAGTATGTGTTTCCACCAACATGATTGTCCGATAACCAGTCAATAGCAAAACATTATAATGAAATATGGTGTATGAAAAGATGAACTTTTACAACTTTCAACTGGAGACATTAATCGATCGAAAGCAGCTTGGTGAGTGTACTTTTATAATTGCTTTAAATGAAAACTAGATTATTTTAAAGATTACTTTAAATAGCGTTTATTTTCATCCAATTACTTTTAATAGTTTTGAATAAGAATTTACATACGGGGGCCCATTTCTCATTTCAAAATAAATAACATAAATTAAGGATGATCGAGGGAAAAAACCACCTGTGTTTTAGAAAAAATACTAAATTAATGTTTTCAAACAATTTTTAATACAGTTTTAGTAATTATATGTATTTTGTATTAAGATATATTGATAGTCATTTCTCCCACCTCGTTTTGTAATAGCAAAATTAAAAATATTTTTATTTTGGAAGGAATTAAATTAAAGTTACCACCATTGCTCAATTATAAAAATCGCATTCTTATGAAAATAAATTTATAATAATGTACAATATTTCAAAATTTAAATAATTATCACTAGCGTATAACAAATTGTAATTTTCAAATAGGATCTTCATTAAAAACATTTAAAGATTGGATGAAAAATGCAATCTATGCTATAAATAAAATATTATAGATTTAAATTGATCTTTATATCAAATTGTATCCAAAAATATATAATTCCTCAAATCTTCATGTCAACAGGTTTATAAATGCCATCTCAATAAATCAGACGATGTAACATAATTTAAATTTCAATTGCTTATAAAGCGCCATTACTACATTTTTAAGGATCCTTTAAATACAAAATTCTAACATTCAAAAGTGATTCTATATTCTGTATGCTTGTGTGCAAATTACAGGAATGAACAAAATACAGAATGCTTATGTGTAAAAAAAAACTTTTCCTCAGTAAGCAAAACAAAGAACATTTCAAAAATCTTTATTGCCCTCCAAATAAAAATATATTAAAGAAAAATAAAGATTTAGAAAGATAAAGGAAATAACATCTAATAGATTGTCACGCTTTACGATGCTGCTGTTGTGAATTTAGTTGGAAATATTCGTTTTGGTCTCGAAGAAGGGAAGAACTCTTGCGAATGCAGTTTATTAAATTCCTGATGGGAGGTGCAGAAATGATTTCTTTTTATGTCTTGTATGTATGGAAACGATAATTTAGAGTAACATGCCAGAAGAAGGAAACAGTATGTAGATTCTGCAATACAGTTTTGATTACTTATGAAATGCTTCACCAGCTCTTCCTAAGAGTTGGCTGTCTATCGATCTGCCATTTCCACATTAAATGAAAATCCATATAATCTACGTAATTGAAATACAATAGAATCTGCATGATTTTTCTCTTTCTTCGATAATGTTCAATGCCTCATTATATTTTATTCGTTTTTATCTTGGTTCTCGTTTGCTTTTATATTTTAACCCACCAGTTTTTAAAAATTTCACATGACTGTTTCAAAGTATAATAATAAAAGTTTGGAAATCCTTTTTGAAATGCTTTTGGATAAAAATTTGTATAAAAGACTGTTAGATCATAATAGCGGTACTAGAATTAGATTTATACTTGAAACTTTGAAAATAATATAACAATTGTTGTATGAATAGTTCTGCCATTAAAAATCAATCAAAATGCTTTGTTTCTTCGTAAAAATATATATTAATAAAACGGGGTTTTCATTTTTATTGCAGAATTGTTATAATGTGAGTTGTGTCGCTGGAATATTTTTTAATTTATAATGTAGCCATTTGGAACATTTTAATTAAAAAAATCACAAAAAATACTTTTCATTTTTTAAATAATTGGTTGAAGTGCAGTTTAGTGGACAACCGAGTTTGTCGCTAATATGGTAATCCCACAAAACGATCTTATAGCAACCCTAATGCTGTTTTGTTTACTACTTTTTACAGTGGTTGAGTTGCATATGAACTACAACTATTTTATGAAAAATGTTAAATTAAAAATAATTAAAAATATCAAGTAAAGATTTTAATTTTGCATTATAATTAAAAGTTTTTTTATTGCTAATAAGACAATGTAATGTTATTTTTAATGTGAATAAGAACAGACAATATTTATTCTTTTGAAATACTTAATTGTCGATATGCGTTTTAGAAATCATCTGAATAATTAATTTAAGAAATCATCTGCAATGAAATTCCTAATTGCTAATTCTTTTTCTGATCTGACGGTTTCCTTGATAAATCGTTATGTTGCTAATTGTTTAGGAACAGATGTGTGGTGAAATGGATGGCTGGAGATATTTTGTACCTACAGAAAGGATGATGAGTGAGTATATATATATATATATATATATATATATATATATATATAATATTACGAGTTGATGTAGTTGAGAAAAAAAAAGGCTTGTTTGAAATTTTGTATGGTGGATGGTTTTATTGTTTTTCTTTTGGTTATATACTGTTCCTGTATCGAGACAGTCCTTATGTTCAATGAGCTAGCGAAACTACAAGGATTTCGCTCCTGCTTCTAATGAAGCTGTAGGATAAGTTAAAAATTTCTCTTTGGTGCCTTCTTTAGATACCAAAGGCATCGTGTGCTCTAAATTTTACTCTCTACACAACAGCCGGTTTGAAAAACCTTATTTCAAAATTGTAAAGATAAGAAGCAATAGTGATCCCAATGGCTAAAAAAATTTTAAAAAAATCTCAGATAAAACAGTACTTATCAGTAAAGATCATAATTTTAATGCAGAAAGTAGTAGCCGCAACTATTTTGCAGAAGTATTTATTTTGCCCGCCATCTTTATCGGCCACTCGGGATCCTTGCCGCAGCAAGAGGCACACTAAGCTGCACTTTTATCAAATAATTTTCTTGAATTATATGCAGCTACTAAAAACACGTATTTTTTGTTTAAAAAAAACATGCACTTTAGGGTTAACTAATGGACTCTTATTATTTAGTATGGAATTAAACTTTATAATTACCGACATTAGACCAGACATAGCTCTTGCTCTAATAAACAGAACAAAACAAATAAAAACAATTCAAAAGTTTTAAAAGATCGATTTGTTAATCATATCCGAACTACGAGTATAATTCTCTTCCTGAGTCAACAATTTAATCAGCCGTAATGCAATTAAATAAGACATTCGTTTTTACTGATAATTAAGATATTAGCATAGATGCAAGAATCGAATCTATGATCTTCCGATTGTGGTATTGACAATAACCGAAGAACAGATTTCCCGCTTCGTACAACAGCAACTACAAAGGAATTCAAATATCAACTTGAATGAGACGTTTTAATAATAAGCTATTCACAAAAATTCAGAAATACTATTTAATTAACGAATACTAGAATTTCTAGAAGTATGTATACATGAGCTTAAGTTACCGATTTATTCGTTAAAAGTGCACCGAAACTCTGAAGATAAATAATTTACTGCTCACCTCTATGAAGACGATAGATGTTTGAATGGGCCTTAGAGTTGTGAAAATAGCATTCTTTTCACCGGAATGTACTAACCTTACATCCATCTAGATAATCAATTAGAATTAATTCTAATTAGATTCGGACTAATGCAATTAGAAAGTCTGAAAAGAGTTTCATCGACTTTATTTACATTATTGCGAGATTACGTTTTATCACTGTCAACATAAATTTCATTAAACAAGTTTTGAAGCCCTGAAGACTACAAAATAGATTTCACTGTTTGCTTCTCTTAAATATTTCAGTGATGTATTGGCATTATTCACGGATTGAATAAATATTAGCGCTCTTATTTCAATATTTAATTTCAAAAGTACTTGACTCTTATTTTTGAAATAGCAATAAAAGTTGTTGATTCTGTATAGTTCTAAAATTTTCAAGCAAATAATATAGAAATAAAAGTGTTTATAGACTAAAAATTATTTCAAAATGAGTTGTAACATGATGTTTGATTTCATGGCAAGGTAAAATGAATGATTCCAGTTTTCTGTTTACTAGATCTTTTATCTAATCAATAAAGCTCAATAATTAAACTATTATTATTTCAATCGGTTCTCTTTTCTACTGGTTACTAATCGAACAAATATTTAATAATGTAGTAAGTGGATTCCTTAGAGTCTTCAATTTGTATAATATTAAATAAAAAGAGTATAATTAAATAAAATTCTAATTTTCTTATGTGATCCCGATAATATACAATTTTCTCAGTTATAGTAGTGTATAATATTAGTAACTGACTTTTATTTTCCATAAGTAACATTAAATATTCAATTCCACAGAAATCTTAATTAGGATTTCTCTCAATATTAATACTTCTATTAATAATTTCTTTTCGTGAAATAATAGATCTTATGCATTTGAAAATTTACTTAAATTTTTAAAACTCTTAATTGAAACATCTTACAGATTGCAAATCGTGGATATTTTATTGAAACCTTTAGAATGTTACTTTCCAAAGAGAATAATGCATTCACAAGACCCCTAAATGTTCTTCTCTCTGGTTCTATGTAAACATAAATTGTGCGTCCACTAATATCAACTGGTAATTTTCAAGTACATACTTTGATTCCTGAAATTATTATTTAAATATTGAGATTGTTAAAAATCTAGGAATTGGCAGAAACATATTTGAAGACTTTTGGATTGATAATCCACTGATACTTCGCCTTGCAGCAAAATCCTTTTGATGAAAGGAATATTCAGCACGTCACAGTTATTCAAGAGTTGTTAGATGATCTTCAATTATAGATTAAATGTGAATCCATTTAATCTAAAGTTGCCTATAGAATCTCTTAAATCGGACCCAAAACACATCGTAAATCTCCAGATTTAACCTTGTGGAATTTCTTATTCCCAAAGGTGAAAGTTATTCTTAAAAGTTAACTATTTAAAAAAAAATAATAAAATAAAACTCACTTTCAGACAGGAGTCTAATCCCAGCAACTAATTTTCCAATATACTTTCCAACAATAGAAGTCACATTGTGAGCTGTATTTAAAAAGAGAATAACAATATTTAGAAGAAGGCAAATATCATTCAAAAGCACTCTTAACAAGGATTGATTTATTTTAAAAACTCGACCGTAACATGAAAAGTGGAACTAAGTCATACATATTCAATTTACGGAATTGGAAGAAATCAATTGTTACCGTTGAATAAGGAGCGTTTCGATTTTCAAATGCAAGTACTATAGAATAACTTTAAACTATATTAGGTTAGGGAAAAATTGGGAAAGCTTATAACTGTGTTCAACAAAACTTTCTTTCGATATGTTGCATCAGATAAAAATATTCAGATGCAACATAGATATGTAACTGTAACATAACATAAATATGGAACTGAATATAAAATAAACACAGCTAATACAACCAAGAGCATATCATCATTTTGATAGAACTGTTACTTTAACACAAATGTGTCTAGCTTGAAACATACAGGGCAAATAAAAAACTTGTGCTTGTATACGTTACTAGTATAACAGGTACTTGCGATAAAGGTGCCTGCTTAAAGAATAAATGTATTCAAGTTTTGAATGCAAGCATCACCGGTACTCAAAATTCGATCTTTTTATTACAGGGTTATATCACATTGAAGTAAGTTTCGTAGATGATACAGTCTCTTATAAAACTACGTTCTATGTCTTTTGATATGGAACGCCAAAGGAAGCATTTGCGACATCATTGCTTTCAAAAACATTATAGTGCAAACGTTACTGTAGATGATATTTATACCTTTTCTGGGAATAGCGCTACAACCATCTGCAAATGATGTCAGATTCGAGCTAGTAATTTGATTTGAGGGATGAAGATCATAGCGGCCCCCAAGAACGTAGAATATGAACATTATCAAGCCCATATCGCTAAAACCACTTCCCCAGAAGCTGTGCATAGTTACCTGATCATGATGGGATATATCAATCGATGTGAAGTTAAGCTTCCCCTTTTATTAACGGAGACCGGTTTCATGAACTGCATTTCTATTTACAATTTGCTTCTTCATTAACAAGACAAATATTCTTTCATAAGGTGGTTTGCCATTAGAGATGAGATTTTATATCAAAATACGAGTCGAAAACGCATTTCGCTATTGCCATGAGGTTTAATCTACTCTCAAATAAAGTTAGTTTATCCATTAGGTGGGATTAGAATAGTGTAGAATCCCCGAACAAGAAAATTGAAATCATTAATTCTCTCAAATTTTGCAATCAGCTTGGAAAATGGAAAACCGCCAAAGTAAAAAAAAAAAAAAAAAAAAAAAAAAAAATGCCAGAATTGGTGAATCATTGAGACTTGGTTTTTCATGATGAAGACAATACAAAACTGTATTGGTTGCGAGATAAAATGTTAGAGATTTCTGTAGGACGTTCAGCTGCATTCGACATTCCCATATCTTGCTTTATTTGACTTTAAATGTTCTTAGTATTAAAAAATGACCTCCATAATAAACGGTTCCTATTGTTAGGTGAAATAAAACCCCATATTGAGAAATATTTTGTAAAGATCTAATAATGAGACTTCCTGGGAAATGGAAGATGATAAATCAGAGAAGTACGTATTTAATGCAATAAATCAACCGTAAGTAACAAATATCGTATATTCATTTAATATAAAAAATGTAAAATATACATCCTTATAAGTCATGTATGAACATTGTTTCGGCATGGTGGAACTATGAGTTAACTTTTGCGTTCGTAAAGTATAAATATGTTTTAGAAGAATCAGAAAAATTTGAGACAGTAAATTTCAGAACTAATATGCCCATTGTCATTGACTTCCAATAGCATACCGTTATCATTTTCTGAATCGCAGCTCTGTAACCATCTTAAAAAATCTTTATTATCAGTTATTTCCCGACTTAACAAAGAATGCTATATTTTTTACATTTGGGCCTGTGTTTTGGTAATAATGCTTTCAGAATTTTAAGAAGGTGAAAATATGATTACAAGTGATATAATTATTAATTAATTATGTAAAACAAAATAAAACTACAATTTTTTTTATTCCATCGTTTATCTTTGACTTATTAAGTTCATTTGACTTAATAAGTCTTTTATCAATCATTTGATTTATTAAATCTCTGAAACCTTTTTATCTTCTAAAATAATCATTATTCTAAAAGGGGAAAAGAATGTAAAAAATGATAAAATTGAAAGCCATAAGAAAATGGAAAAAATCTCGCAAAACATCTGTAATTATTTAAGTTACATGTTATAACTTGCAACAAAATCATCTATTTCGAGTAATCTGTACTTATATAAAGCTCAATGTGTGTGTGTGTGTGTGTGTGTGTGTGTGTGTGTGTGTGTGTGTGT
>JAPMOR010007273.1:159108-189647 GCA_026543865.1 Argiope aurantia
TGTGTGTGTGTGTGTGTGTGTGTGTGTGTGTGTGTGTGTGTGTGTGTTGGCGCTCTATAGGCCAGGCCATTTGACCTACAGCTACCAAATTTAGTACATGTATACCTTAGAGGTCGGCACTGTTCGTATTTTAATTATTAATTAAAATTAACTTTCCTGCCAAAAAATCTTCCATTTTCCCCACCGCCAAATGAGTAAGGCTCCAGTTTTTTTTTTTCCCAACAGTAATGAGGCTAGGGTTAACATTTTTCGGCCGATTATTTCAAATGATTTTGTTTATTTTCTTAATGTTTTATGCATTTAAAATTAAACATTGTTAATTAATCCATCTTTCAGATTCATTCTGAAGTATTTTTGAATTAAAATAACACAGAATAAAGGAAATTAAAAATGTCTTATCTGCATAGCGTTGCCCCAACTGGCGTAGAAAAATTCACGCATGCGTATTGCGTTCTGATTGTTGACAATATTATCAACGGATGATTTTTTATTTAAATTTTTAGGTTAGTTGCATGCTTTTGTAATTAAATTGTATTTATGTTAGTTACATATTTTTTGTATATGCTTATAGTTTTAAGTACATCGTTTTTTAAGTAGTTTTTTTAAACCTGTTTTCGGCCGATTATTTTAAACAATTCATTTTATTTTCTCAGTGTTCGATGCATTTAAAATTAAACATTGTTAATTAATTGATCTGTTCATGATGAATCTGAGAAAATTTTGTTGAGAAATTCTTGGGATATTACATAAATTAAGAAAGATATTCTTTAGTGCCAATAAAGTTTAAACGCTCAATGACTGTTATCAGTAATCATATTTTAAAAAAATGCTTTGTTTCAGTAAAAAATATTATTATATTAATTGCAGATTAATTCTTTCCACTTTAATTCAAAGCATAAATTCTACAGGATATAACAGAAAATTAGAGAGATACATATTACGTTATGACTGAAGGCTTTTATAATATTAAGAGTGAATTATATGACTATCAAAATTTGAAGTTTTAAAATATTTTGATGAAGAATCTATTAAAGTAGGAATTGCGTAAAATATTTAATTATTAAAATTTAAATGAACATTGAGACTGGCGAACCAGCTGGTTGCCAAAGGCGGCTAGTTATAAATAATAGTCGATCGTTTTCCTAAAATAATAAGTATAGCTTTTGATCATATAAAATGTTAATGATTTTCCATGTCATCTCAAATTTTACAACTGCTGCCATGTAAATCTTTAATAAAGTCACACACGAAATTTGTCTTCCAAACTTAGATATGTTGATTAATATTCAGTTTTTTTAAAAATCAGCATTACAACATTCTTTCCTATCAATCAGGAAATTGTTTTGTCTCAATATGTGTGTTTTGTAGATAACTCTTAATTAAATTCCGTTCAAATGACAGTAATTTTCTATTCATTACATAGATAGTACAGCAATTTTCATATAATTAATGTGACAAAATTCGTAGAAATAAATTTTTTGTGTGACGAATACTAGACCAGTCTACCCGAAGCACTACCAAAGGAAGAAGCAATTATAAATTAAAAATTTAGAGAGAAAAATGTAAATTCATACATAAAATTGTGTTTAAATTTTCTCATCATGACGATAATCGCCAGAAAAAAACAAATATTTCCTTTGTTCGCAGACATGCTGTAAATTCCGAAGTAAGAACTTAGGAATCTTCAGTTACAAAATACGAATATTATCTTAGAACATATTTTGTGATGATGCATCTTTCAAAATATCTGCATGTTTTCAAAATATCTGCATTATCTTCGTAAACAATTGTTCGCATTTTGCAACTTCCTTTATCCTTATTTATATATTTCTCAACCTTAAAAATGAAGAAATAATGCGCTTTTCAAGAATCTGCCAGATGGAATTTGATCCAACTATTTGTTTCTGTGGCAGAAAAATGTTTACATCCAAATGCATATGATAAAAATTATTTTTTTCTGTATGAAATATTTGAACTTAACATTTCATTTTTATAGTCTTAGATTCTTTTTTTTAGGAAAAATAATTTATGCTGTTTTCCCATTTTGATAATGCCGAAAATTGAATGATAGTTAGAACATTTAGTTTTGTTCACGAAAAAATATTTCCTTTACTGTCTGATAAAGATTTAATTAGGGTTTGATTTTTAATTATCATATACATTCATGATACTTAGACGTTCTAATATATATGACCGAATGTATTTAAAATTTAGTTTTATCTAATATAGCTCAATCCTTTAAATGCATTACATTTGAATTCATCGGAAATATAGAGTGGTGGTGAAAAAGAGTGGGCCAATGGGAAAAGTAAATTTTAAACAATTTGTTGCAGCGTATTATAATTTTTAAAACAATAACAGCATAAATAAAGACAATATTAAAAGATATTTTGAATAACATTTTAATTTATTTTATTACAATTTTACTCGTGTTTAAATTTTACACAAAAGGAAAATAGAACAATTATAATAAATTTGATTCAGAAAACCGTTAATTATTCAGAAATTTCTTTTTAGTGTGATATCTATGAATCAAGATGCCAAGAATCCAAATGTTTTTTCTAAAAGTTGTTTCGACATTTTTTTCAAGAATTCTAGGTCGCATACTATAACTTATTATTGGCCTAACAAAGCAAAATAATAAAGAACTAAGAATATTTTTTTCAGAAGAAAATAAAAATTTTACAGTCAAAACATATGATGAAAATAAACATCGTTTGCTTAAATAAAATAATCATGTATAATTTAAAAAAATAAAATCATTTGCTTTTATAATTAAATCCTAATAAACTAAAATCGTTTGCGAAATTTATTTGTATCTTCTAATAACTGATTCAAAGTAAAAAATAAATTGCGAATAATATCAAAAAACTCTGTGGTTCTATTTTTGCTTTCACTCTGTAAAAATATTTTCAAAACAGATGATTAAAATAGAAAATACTAAAATTTTACCAAAAAAATTTCTTTCCACCAGAAATTTAACTCCTTAAAAGGTTTAATATATAATATAATAAAATTTAATAAATATAAGAAAATTATAGCTTTTCCTATCTTTATTTCTACCACTGTATAACCATCAAATTAAACATTAAAATTCTTTTTTTTTTCACTCTAAAGCCTTCTATCCCAAATTCGTGTAACTCAACTGAAAATTTTTAGCACTACTAAAAAGAAAAATATAATTAATAATTAAAATTTTGGAATATTGAATTATTATCAGTTTATAAATACATAAGAATTTGTAAGATTTTTTTAGATGCCTCCTTACATGGACCAACACTTGACTGTAAGCCTGACTTTTAGGGGGTCTTCAGACAATGCAAAACTCGAGACGCCCCAAAATGTTCAAGGCACGATATATTTGTACTGATTTTAATTTAATTATAATGAAATTGATTTTAAGTAGCAAATGTTGAAATGAATTTAAATAAGTATAATTGAAATTTAAAAGCAATTTTAAACAAAATACCAAAATACCAATTTTACCCAAAATACGACAAAACCTTTCTCAACACAATTTAAAAATCATTTCTCATTTTCGTGTAACAATGCCTACTTGAGAGTTGTATTTCTACGGTACATGTGTTTCATATTGTTAAATATATATAATATATTTGTCGCTTAAGTGAAACATCTCTCATTTTTATATTTTAACCTTAAAAAGTAAGTAATTTTATATCAGAATTTAAGCGGTTATTAAAAAATGCAAATGTATTTTAATATAAGTTTAATTAGGTATGAAGTACTTGTTTTTTGCAATATATGATTCTTTTCTGTTACACAATTTATCCTTTCTTGCACTACATGTTTTCTACTTTGCACTGAAATTAGTAAATCTATTTGAGATTTCATAATATACATACATTAATTATGTGCAAATAAATATCAAATTCAGTATCAAACAAAGAGAAATAATTAAAATTATAGCAGTTTCGATTGTTATAAACTTTCCGAGTAGTATCATTATTAAGAAGACACAATTATCTAATATTACAGAATTTATTTGTTTTACCATAATATCTATATTTCGTTTGTGAAAAATATATAAAATTAATTCGAATTTATCATTCAAATTAATTAATTTGAATTTAGAATTTATTAAACTAAAGTATGAAATCATACATATAATCATTTCAGGAAGTTCGAAGATATATCATATGCTTACTAATGCTCACGATTTATGTAGCAAGTTATAAATTAATAATATATATTATCGAAATTAGGAGTACAAATGATAAAAAGTGTTGCATGCTTCATTTCGTTTCTTCTTTACTTTTGCCTATACTTCATTTGCATGCTTACTTCAAAAATTCCCATGTTATAATGATTTCATTTGTACATAGCTTTCACCAAACCATTATAATTCCCTCTAATGTTCCATTTCGAATACTTTACGAAAAAGTTATCCAGTTTCCAGAATTGTTTTGAAACATTTTTATTCTAACAAAGCTGCTTTTTAAACATGAGTATATTCCGTTATTATCATTGAAATCGTTAACCTGCAATACATATTCAGATATATGTTGCTGAAAAAATTGTTTTAATAGCAACGCAGCATCAAAAATTGTACACGTCTTGTTGGTAGTACATGTGAGAAACTTCCCTGAATTCCTAACAGTTGTTTGGGTTGCCTTTCCATCACATGATTAGGAAGACACACAAATAAAGTTCAGTATTTTGAAATGTTTTAGTTTTGATCATTTTGGTCCGTACATTATCTTTTAAATGGATTTATAGGTATGGAATGGATTAAAGTATACTGCGAATGTAACTCGAATCTTGACTTGAGAATGTAATTTGATATCCTAAATTTATTTAAGAAATAACTACACATCAGAAACTGTTGAATTAAAGGAAATTTAATTAAAAATGCAAATATTACTATAAAGCAACTATTATTAAATTTAAATAAAAAGGGATCGCATATATTCTAAATATTGAAAATTTATTACGAGATCTCACTCAGTTGAATGCTGGAAATTCAGACTATTTCGGTACCTTCGATCACCAAATTAATTTTTAAATTTTTTCTTATGTTCTCTCGACGACAGCATTGTTTGTAAAGAAGTGACATTCCCACATGGCGTAATTATGAGCTAAAATGTAATTAATGGGTTCCTTTCCTTCCTTTTCTGAATTCGACGAACGACAGAAAAGAAAATGGCGAATTCAGGTAAAAGCAGGCGCAGATGTTTCTGATTCGCTACAGACGATGAAATTCTTTAACGCTGATTCACCAGTTATCGGATCTGGAACTAATTACCACAGAGTCCAAGCCTGTAATTCGTAATCGAATTACACAGTGCTGGAGGGCGTATCTGAAAAGAGAATGCGACGTTACTTACAGTTAAATAAGCCGTGCGATAAAATCACATTTTCTTTAATTTTCTTTTATTATTTTATAATCCTGGGATTTCTTTCTGCCGTCGAACGACGAAAAAATGTAATTAATTTTGAAGCTCGGTTCTCTAGTAAAAACTGAGCAGTTTGGGAGTTGCATTCGTTTATTTATTTTTTATGGGTTTTCTGTACTAGAGGGCAATATATTCGAACTCGCTAAAAACGTGTTTTATTTTCTGAGAGTGATTTTTTCCCCCACTCCATTTCTAGACTAAGCATTTTTTTCTTTCTTTTTTTTACTCAATTTCTTTTCATGCTTAGATCATTGTGTTCACGCGCTACGAAGCGTAGAATTATGAAAAATACAAGACACAACAACCTAAAAATTAGAGAAGGAAAAAAAAAAAAAAAGAAAATTGAACACGCTACTTCTTGTGGTATGCAATAGAGCAGTATTTTTATTCTAATACTTCTAATGCTTAAGAGAGAGAGAGAGAAAGGAAATGAAAAAAAAAATTAAAAAATGCAAACGAATTACTTTAAAAATATTTCTCTGGGTTTCGCGCTCGAAATGGCAGTGTGTGTGCAGAAGTGACAAAATAAATTATTTTTGAAAGATTCTTCCTCGTTTTTTCTTATTTAATTCTGAAAACTAGTGTTCTATGTTACTTTTTTTTTTTTGCTCAAACATCTTTTCGGAAACGATAACTCACTATAAATTGCAAAATATTTCTTTTCAAAATTAAAGATATAGTTTGGAAACTGAAGCAATTTATTTACTTTTAACCACATTTGCCTAGTTCTACAGAGGAAAACCAATCATAAATTTTCTTTTGTATTGCTTTTTTTTTCAGAGAATTTGATATCTATTTCCACAACGATTTCTTTTCATTTTTGTTGTTTGCATATGTTAATAAATAAAGAAATAAGCGAAGAAAATTAGTATGGAATGATGCTTATATTTGTTTCTCTTTTGGAAAAAATTGAGGTTAGATTTTTTAGGTTTTCCCTTTTTTTTATCCTTCTATTTGATAAAGAAAAACACAAATTGAAAAGAAGCTTATACTGCATTTAAAAAAATAAAAGCCTTAAAATTATGTATATATTGTATGTATAGGATGGTTTTATATAGATATTAGAATATTGTTGAATTTAAATAGATTGGATGGATTGATATAGATCTTGGAAGGATTTTTAAGGATTTACAAATTCCCGAATTAAATTATGGTATCTTTCTTATTGCCTTTTAAGCAGCGTGTATTTGGACGGATTGTTAGTTCTTGTATTTAAATAATAATATATATTTTACAAAATATATTTTTTCGTTTAATAGCAAACCAATTTTTATTATTTTCAGTTATGAATTATTGAAATGGAATTAGCATCGAAAATAAGCAATGAAATAGAATTTTGCTTTCGCCTATTATTTAATAAGAATCAATGTTCCTTTAATAACATTTTTAAAGAAAATTACTTGAATTTTATATTTTCTGAAATGTCTTATATTTTTGAAAGTAAACTGGATATTTATCTGCTGTTGTAGTCAATAATATAATATTTAAAATATAACTAAAAGCTGATAAGATACAACTTTTCGAATTCTTCCTTCAAAAATAGTAATTCATTGAATATAAATCCTTCCAATATGCCTTAAATACACTCGTTTAAATAAAACATTACTTCTTGCAAGGCAGATTTAAACTAATAAAAAATTATAAACCCCTCTGACTTCATTTTATTCATGCTTATCAATAATTTAAAAATAATGAAAAAGTAACGACACACGTAGTGATTGGCTAGTAGATAAATAATTGAATTTTGAAGATACACATCCTAATTTTGCCATGTCTAAAAACAAAAAATAATAAAAAGGCCCTCCTTTTTTTCGTTGTTCCAATTTTATAGAAAACTGTTTATCATAAAATTCAGGAATGCATATTAGTACTTTATTAAAGATTGAAATTTAGAACCAGTCCACAAGTTTTACTATTCTTTTCTCTTTATTTAGCAATAATAAATTTCTTAAGTATTCGAATACTGGGAGATAAGTCACTCTCTTGATAGCTTGAAAGGAAAATTAATGTAGCCAAAATAAGGATCCAATAGTTACATGACACTGAAATAATTAATTATTTATCCTTTGTAATTATATTTCAAATATATTATAAATATACGGTTAACCAAATAATTTTCTGGATTAAAATAGTAGATAAATCTCTCAATTAATGCGCAATATTGTTAAAGGCGCCGGCGTCCTGTATCTGGGATGAGTATCTTCCCGCTGATCTGGGTGTCCCGGGTTCAAATCCCGGTTCGAGTATGGCTGTTTTTAATCTGTGTTTTATCTGTGAGATGTGTGAATGTGCCCCCCTGTAAAAAGGGGTTGTGCAAGCGAATGTGTGAGTTTATCTTTATATGAGCTAGAAGTCAGACTTCTGCCCTAGGGTGCTCAGGGTTGTTTACCCTCAGAAGCTACTGCACCCCTTTTGAATGGTAACGCGGACATGATATATTGTTAAAGGTGTTAACGAAAGTAATTTAAGACAATAATGGAATAGACGTTATAAATATACTATAGAAAATTAATAATGATGTGCTTTGAAATTTAGTAAAAAACACTAGCTATGTAATGAATAAATCTACTGTAAACCCTTTTTAGGAAATTAAAGTATTTTAATTTATCATGAAAGTTATGTTACACTAACCAAAACAATACTGCAAAATAGTTTAATAACTTATTACTAAATTTGATAAAAAAAATTTCTTTTCCTATAAGCGCAGAGATCGGAAAAATTTGATTATTGTCAATCATATTTTAGGTTGAATGAGTCACAGCTGAGTTAAATGTTATGTGATAAAATGTTATTAATTTCTTATTGTGGAAAAAGGTAATTCAATACCTAGAGTTATAAGGCATTTTATAATAAATTTAAGAGATGAAGGAAAAACCTCTTCGTCAGACCGGTAAAATGTTGACAAGACTCATTTTAATGCATTCAACGCATATTGCAAAGCATTTTGGAGCCTTGGAGTAAGACCGAGATGTGGACAACCTAGAAATTTTTTTATTTGATATTTCGAATTTTTTTTCTTCTTTAAGTTAACCCTAAATTTTCTGCTTCTAATATCTGAATGCGATATGCTATAAGAGAGTTTGCCGAGTAGCTGTGTGAAATGCTGGTAATTATGGGAGAATAGTGAAGATTAATCGAAGAAAGAATTAAAATTAGAAAAAAAAAATTAAAACTAATCTTGAATTTTGTATCAAAAGAATCGAGTCAGATCAATGCGAAATTCACCATTTTTAAGTTGAATGGTCGCTTTATAGATTGGAGAAAGCCGAATAGGGAATTAAATGGGAAAAATCTGCGCCCAACAGTTAAGCTAAAATGGTGCCATGGTTTAGGAGATATGCGCTCTAATGAAATTGGAAAGACACATATAATAAACATAATGATTAATAACTCGTTTACCTGAACATATTAAAGGAAAATTTTAAAATGTACCCATAAACTGGGAGTTAAGGATTATATTTTTCAACGTGACAATGATCATAAGCATAGAGTTAGGATAATTAAAGAATATATGCTGTATAATGTTCCTAGACGGCTACACATTCCACTTAATCCGATAGAATATCTCTGGAAAAACTTAAAAGAATATTCGCAAACTCAATATAACATCAAAAAATGATTTAATAAAATTGAAAGAAGAATGGTCAAACATTTATCATCCGTCACTTAAACGTTTCTTCATTCAATGCATAAAAAGTTTCGGGATGTAATTAAACGCAGAGGATAGCCTACTAAGTACTAAATAATTGTTCTAAGAAAATGGGCATATAAATTGTACAAGTATATGCACACTTTTTTAAATTTAATTTCTTTGCTTTATTTTCTTTTAAATGTTCTGTGTGAAAAGTTTAAATGTAAGTTTGAGAAAATCAAGTATTTGAAGGGTAAGAAGCCATAAAGATGTAAATAAAAGCTTGAAACTAAAAAAACAAGTTTTCTTATCTTTTTTAACTAGATAGTAAATGTACGCAGACTTTTTTGAGCCCCTGTATACTTTGAACTACGTCAGCTAAAAATATTTTTAAATCGTTTGAGTTTATTTATATATGCATTTAATAGAAATGTAAATTAATTTGCGTTTTACTGCTAAAAAGTCGCTTATGATGAACAACTGGTTTACCAAAAATATTCGCTATATTTACTTTTAGTTAAATCTATCATCTAAAACAAAATGTTCGTGCTTCCCCCAAGGAAAATATTCTTAGTTATCAAATTGTGACATCAAGGTCATGTTATTTTAAAAGTCTTACATCTGTTCTGTTCATACAGTAAATGTGCAATACAAAGGGAGTCCCATGATATCGTAGTGCCATTAAAAACTTAATATATTTTCCATTGTTTGCAATGTAGTAATTTCACTTTCTTATTCCTACGTGCAAACTATAGTTTAAATACAATCCTTCTTCCTTATTTATGAGAAATAGAAAAAAATCACATGATTAAATAATTGACTGAACAATCGAACCTTTTTTAAATTTCACTTCAATAATGAAATCTTTTGTTTAAAACTAAGCAGAAAAATACCCCATCCCCAAAAATATACTATCAAAATCTAGAAATATATGGCATTGCAAATGATATATATCATTAAAAAACGACAAGCCTCTAAATTTTTCAATGCTTTAAAAATCATTTTTGTTCAATATTAATTTCTTGAGTTAACACTGAAAAATGTAAAAGGCTTGTTTTATTTTTAATTAATAATTGTCTGGAACATTCCTACTTTCGTAAGTATATCTCCACTAAATTTATTATCTTCTGGTCTGATGATATTTCCTGGTGTGAGTCAACTCATGACATTCATAGATACATCCTTCTTTATTATTAATAGTAGTGATCGTTTTTCCACAAAGAAAATATCCATGGTTAAAAACAATTACACGCATCCTGAATCTGTTGCTTGACATTTTGTTCTTTGTTGTGAAAGAACAAATTTGAATCATGTATCGAGCATAATAAGTTTGAAACAGTTAAAAATCCACAACTTAATAATTATTCTTTATTCAGAATTTTTTTAAAAATTTTATTTTTGAGTGAACGAAAATAATTAATTAATAAAAAATAATAATATACAAAGAGTTTACCAATTACGCACTATTAAAAGATTTTCTATTAAAGAGTTGGTATATATCTATTGAATTGAATTTTCCTCATTATTTCGAATTTGAATGCACTTACATACAATTTAAGCTCCATGTTTCAAGAAATAATTCCTATATCATGAATAATTCAAAATTATTTTTTTCCAACGATATGTGATTTTTCATATATCGAAATTCTAATGAAAAAAGTCAGGCTCTGAAAGAAATGGGAATTATTCCAGAAAATGCAAATATATCTGATTTCCTAAAACGTTCAAAGCATTGCGGTTAGTATATCTAATGGAGCATGTTTTGGAAAATATTACGAGAAATATATTTTTGGTGACTAATGTGGATAATAGTCGATTATTAAAAAAACTTCAAAAGAAAAAATTATAACTGCGTTATATATACAACAAAAATTGAATAATTAAGGAAAATGATTAGATGATGTGCTTTAATGTTTAAAATATATGTTTACAAATTTATTAAAACATACATTTTAATGCCTTTAATTATAAAAAATATTTTTATAATTAAAGGCATGTTCAACTTAAAAAAATTATTAAATAAATTTCAGGATTTTTTTTTGCTTTATTTTTATAATTTAATATACAGAATTCTACATAACAAATTTTATTTGCAATGAAGCTTTAAATTCTAACAATGAAATTTCTTTAATAGACTCGACTCAATTTATTATATACATATTATATATTTAAATGCATAGAATAAATTATAAGTAATTATATTATTATTTATATTTTAATATCTGTATTTAAGGTTGAAATGACTTTTTAAGAAGTTCATAAGATCACAATGGTAAACAGATGGTTCGATGCTTACTAATCAAACATATATCAAAAGGATGAATTTATCAAGTCGTTGTTTATAATAATAGCTGAGATTTAAATGAATCATTTAGAAATCGCACATTGTCATAATTCTGTAGTAATTCCCATAAATTTATAAACGCCTTCCGATTAATTTCTATCAATACATACAAGGCATATTAATTTTCCATACATTTAATACATTAAACATTATTGGCTTTTATTGTAATAGATTTTTAGACATTAAATTTAGAAGAAATATAATGATAAGGAAATATTGAGCCTTTTTAAGAAATTAGTTTCTGTTATATAAACAAAGCCCTTAAAATTTTGTTTCTGATAATTAACAAAAATTCTGAGATTATTATTTAAAAAACAGGCTTTAAAATTTATTATAAAGTTCACCTAGAGTTAATCGTGGTAATGCCCTAAATTATTTAGATAGCATTAATCAAATAATTCTGGAAAGATAATAAACAAAGTTATGAGTCCATACTCAATAGCCATTCCATATTTAAAGAGTTAATCTTTATGTACAATAAACTAAAGAAATGGCATTTTAGTAATCTTATATTTAACGGTTATAAACCTTATTAAGAAAACTTAAAGTCTTCCACATCGAAATAGCTAAGTTAATATTTATTTGGCATCATAAAAAAAGCATTACTAAATTGTTTCCAAGATAAAGCAAAAATACTATTAAAAGAAACAAAAACTGGTAAAAAATGATAACCGAAAACACTTAATAATAGTTAAAGTCATCAACTCTAACGTAACTTTTTACGATAGTTAAATTCACTTAATCATGATAAGGATAATCTATTCAAATAAGAAACAGATCCTGAGATCACTGACCATGAGAAAAGGAGGCTGAGAAACCATCCTCATGAATATATTATGACGGAAATTATTAGCTTTGTTTCACAAAATTTCGAATTCAGATATGCAGCAATGAATTTGATGAATCGGAAGAGGAAATAAATGACATCGTTAACTTTTATCTCTCGTCAGATAAATTACGATTCCTTTTACGAGTGTTGTTGTCTGTAAAAGTTATATGGGACTGCTTCTTTCCAAACAATTACATTTGAAGGAATGCTGAAGGTCTGCTGTAGTTCAATTATTTTTCCTGTTTGAATGGAACGGGAAAGAGAGAGACAAAAAATCCACCGGCGAAAGATGTCGATGGAAATTCATGTTCGAACTTTTTCGCTTTCGTTTTAAGTTCGCGATATTGATTCGTTTCCTGTTTCAATTATTGTGTAAGTGATACATACAGTTGCAGAAAGTATCTTCTTTCGAAATTTAAATGTTCAGCAAATAAAATGGGGAATATTTTAAGGTATAATTAATTGCATCGATCATTAAATTGTCAGACAGCATTTTGAAATAATGGGAGACGCAATCTTCCATTTATGAAATCTTTTCATCTATATGTTTATGCTTTGCATATTTTACAGTTTACAATTCGTTGCTTAGCAACGATTTTGTAAGATAAGTTTTAATTTAAATGATAAACGCTCCGAAATGAGCATTAGGTTTGCGATTCTTTTATATGAGTGGATTTACAAGTATATCTTTATTTATTTGCTATTGTTATTGCATGAGCTATAAGATGTTTTTCTCTTAAAATCATTTTATGTTGTTCAAAATACTGAATCATAATATCCTGGATCGTGCTATTTTTATATTGATGATTATTCTACAATTTCTTAATTGCATGACTTGCATTTTGAACAATTTTAAATATAATTGATAATTAGTAAAAAATAGTTTTATCTGTGTAATGAATGGACAAGAAAACTAAAGCACTTTAATTCAAATTGCATAGTTTCCTTTTAAAGATTTTTAATACAAATTGGATAGTTTTCTTTTAATTGTTTTTAATTTAATACAAATTGCATAGTTTTAATGGCTTTTAATTTAATACATACTGCATAGTTTTAATAGATTTTAATACAAATTGAACTTTGATTATTATAATTATATAAATCTTTAAAAAAATTATATTTAGTTTCATTTATCAGAAACCTTTATTATAGTTATTGAGAATAAATACACATCAAATGTTACAAAAGTGAGTCTTTAAAAATATTATACTAAAACTGCTTCCTTTCTAAATTTTATTTTACTCTAAAATATTAATAGCTACAACACTAAACTGGTAGTAATTTAAAACAATAATGGATGCAAAGGCTGTAAAATCTTCTTGTAGAGATTGTTTTATGAACATATATTCTTAGTATGTGATAAAAAAATCTATATTTTTATTTTACTGAATCAGAAATCAATTATTTATGGCGCTTTAGGATTAACTGTGTTTGTCTGGTGTTTAATGCAATAGATGTTTCAGCTTAGGATAGTTTGTAAAATGAATCATTGTTATTTTGTTCAGTTTGACTCTTCAATTCAATTTCTTTATTTTATAAGCAGTTTTCATGGAAAAACTTACATTAATAATAATTTCAGATCAGTATCAGTTAATAATTCTTGCAGATCAATATCAATTAAAAACAATAAAAAACATAATTCTTAGAATTACTTCTAAGGACACAAGTTAGTTTCATCTTATTAATTGTTATTCTTATCTTCAAAAAATTTCTAGTCTTCACAATATGCTGATCTCAATAAGTGCAGTAATCTGAATCAATACATAAAATAAAATCAATACATAAGTACAGTACATAAAATCAATGGAAATGTAAGAAAATAAATAAAACACGATTTTTCGTAATTTGTGAAGACATATTTTTAAAGAAAATCCATCCAGTGAGTGTGTGATAAGACGAATATCGAAAAAAAAAATAATGCTTTATTCTTCGAGGAACAACGAAGCATATGCAGTAAATCCTTCGAAGCGTACACAAGATATCATTTGCAGATATCAATAATTGATCAATAGGAAAGTAGGATAGCATATTGTCGCTCAGATTGAAAGCTAGAGAGTTTTCTCAATGTGACTTTTTAAAAATTTATTCGACTGATTGTATCCGCTTTTACTCTTCTATTTTAGCAGATTGTCTAACAGAGCAAATAATCTTTTAGAACAGTTACTATATGTTGTGAAGCAGCAGAGATATCTCTTTAACTCCTGCCTTTTCGAGAACATTCATATCAAATATCGTAAGTGACGGAGTATCATTGACAATATATACATTCACCATTCATTAAAATATCCGTATCTTTTCTTCTATATGAGACTAATAACACAGGTGAGCAATATTAGTAATTCGAAGCATAAATTCATTAGTTGAGTATTTCGTAAAATGATTGCCAATTGCCTAAGTATTCTTTCATAGTATAATATAATCATAGTTATACACAGAGTTATAAAGTCTGTAAAAAGCTGCAAATTATCAGAAATCAATTTTATTTCATGATTTCTCCATTATGAATGAATGAAATTTATAAGACTTGACCGGATTCATTCCCCGAAACGTCAACTATTTTCGAGTCCTCGTGAAACCTTTACCAACATCATCAAAGCCTGTTTTGCAAAGTTAATGTTAAGCAAAGTTATGTTATTAAAGTTATGCAAAATTATGTTAAGAATTTGCAAATTAAATCCAAAAGAAGCAAGCGTGACAAGGACACAAGTCTATAATATTTTTTTCATTAAATTCGCTACCCTCCAGTTTTACCAGTTAATATATTATCAAAGATTCTGCTACAAAATGTTACTTGCCAATAACATTTTTCAGATTAATATCTGATAGTTAAAATTCTGTGAAAATTAAATGTTTTTTTTCTTTAGTTTCTTAAGTGCAACTACACTACAATAATATGTTTCGTAAAATATTTATGCCACGACTTCTATGACGAAATATTTTCAGCAAAAGATTGTCAGCTGTTTATTTAATTTTAATAAATTATTTCGGAAATTCCACGTCACTAAAGAAAATTATTTTCCTGATAATTGCACCTCTCTCTTTAACAAAAATTTTACCACACATTAAATTTCTTTAAGAAAACTACGATTTGATATTTGAGTCCTGCAGGTGTTCTATATCCAATAATTCGATAGTAATTTTTAAAATGCTTTGATATGTACACCTTCTACATCTTACGAATTAAAAATACATTTAACAGATGAAATAATAATAAAATAATTTATAAAATTAAAGAAAATAATTAGTTTTAGAAAATAATTAGAAAATAATTAGTTATTAGTTAATTAGTTTAGTTATTAGAAAATAATTAGTTAGAAAATAGTTAGTTTAGTTAGAAAATAATTAGTTTATTAGTATTAGTTAGTTAGAAAATAATTAGTTAATAATTAGTTATAATTAAAATACCAAAATATTTTGTAGACCACTGTAGTTATAATTATATAATTTATAACTATAACTATTATATATTATATAATTTAGAAACGTAATTAATTTCATTACTTATTTCAGTCACAATTTCATTCGTGAATTTGAATACTAAATGTTTTAGTTGATCAGTTTAGTTGATGATTTTTAAATGATGGTATAAAAGTATATAGTATGGTGTAAATCTTTCAACTATGGTGTAAATATTTATCTAGTATGCAAACCAACAGTGTTTGAAAGGTATTTTCTTCATTTTTATGTATTTCATGGTACTAGCGCAGAATGATAAGGCATTAGAGTACTCAGCTGCTTTCCTTTCATTGTTTATTAGTCGAAAACTTAAAGAAATCGTCAAAGACGTCTTAAGCAAACAATTAATGTTTTTCTCACTTACCTGACTTAAAGAGTTTCGTTCTGCTGTTGTAAATCTACCTCTATACAAACCGATTCGGGCCTTAAGAACGATTTTAGGAAAATGGTGACTTATGGGACTTCTGAAATTACAGATTCAGTTGCTTTTTTAAAAAAACTTATATGCTATAATAATTGTTTTTCCAAACTCTGACTTACCAGAAAGAATTTGATGGAGTTTACTGGCGCTAAAACCATTTCTGGTTATGCAGCGCCAACCATAAGGTATATGCAAACATATGGTTCATTAAAAAGGTGCATGGTCACATTTTAAAACGTTATTCTAAACCTCTGCACACTGTCACAAATACTCTGTTCTAGAGAAAAAAAAGACTGTTGTTAAGATTTGAAGCATTAAAAGAGAATGAACAATACTCATATAAAATAGAAGAATCCTATCATTTTTAAAAAGGTAAAAATATGAGGATGAGGAACTTCGTTAAGGATGTTTTTTAAAACAAGGTGAGACGAATAAAAACATTGAACTCGTTGAGAATTAAAACTTGGACACTCTATAAGAATGTGTCGAACTGCCAAAAGGCATTGGCATATTGTACATCGAAGAGCGTACTCTCCCAACAACAAATGTTTACCAGAAAGAAGAACAAAACAAGAGATGAGGACAAAAAATATTACCAAAAGGTATGTAAAAACACAGTTATTTTACGACATGCTCGATGAGAAATCTCACTCGTATGCCATAGCTGTAGATCAGGTTTCCTTTTTTATTTTTGCTGGATGTTGCCATTAGTTGTATGAAATAGGAGTTATCGTTTCTATGAGATCCTCATTAATCTGGAAATCTTGGTCTGGTGACCAGTTTTTCATTTCATATAAGGTATGGTCACGTTCTTGATGGAAAGAGGACACAAGTCTGTAATAATAGAAAATCCTTTCCAACAAGTTGATGAGCTAATTCCAAAGAAATGGAGTTAACTGGCATCTTAAGAAACGAGCCAACCGACAAGAAAAAAAAAATTGCGATTTTGGTGGATGAATTCTTGCGTTGTCCTGTTCCGTGTTTTTGAGACTAGTGAGAGTCTTAAAAGGAACGTCACTGCCCATCTCAAATCACTGGCGTCAACCTGATCCACCGTTATGATAAATGCTTGAATTTTCACGGCGATTTTTTCGAAAATGAATCCTGTTTGTATATAAAATTCAATAATAATAAATTTATTTTCTCCTGTGCTCTTGTCTTTTTTTAGTATGCTATAGAAATCATATGGTCATGTTGGTTGCAGTATAATACTTCCATCTGGCACATTAATCGATTAGGTGTATAATTGTTGCTCAGTACTTATTGCTGAGTTGTTGGCTTTATTCTGTGTTCTACTGAAAATTTAAACTTTTGTTCAGCGAAAATTTATATTTTATACCGATCGCACGAGTGGATTGGAAATACTTTCTCATTACAATAATCGCATGTATCCAATAATTATACGAAATTTCTTGCATTTCCGTATCTTGCAAAATGAAGATTTCCAAAAAGAAAAAAAAAAATATTGGTTCCAGAGTCATGTTAGCATTTAAGGAAACGAAATTGCTGATTATACTACAAAATCTGCATTGCCATTTCTGAACAAAGGACTTCAGTACAGTGATGTTTGGAAAACATGTCTGCTCTATCTGACAAAAAACATGGGATTTGTAGATACATAATAACTACGTGAAGTGAAGCCTAAAATTGACTTGTGCCCTGTTTTCCTTTATAGTGGGGTGGATGTCGGATTGAACCGCCACCATATAGGTTATACTAGCTTTACGTACAAGCATCTTTGGGGCACCTATTTGCCCAATGTGTCAAATCATTTCTAGTGTAAAACACATTTTAATTGAATTCCCTAAATTTATTTCCCATCGTCTCCACCATTTTCATACATCATCATTAACTTTGAAGGACTTGGTGGGCGGTAGATACCTCCCAAATGTTTTTAACTCTTTGAGAACTATTTTCTTAATTGCATTTAAAAATGCCATAAGTAATTTTTGTCTTTGTCTCATCACTTTTTTTTTGTTATTTTCAATAATTCTTTTCACGTTTTACTTTTTCAAAATACTGATTTCCTGTTTGTTTCTAACATTTGAAAATAATATGCATTCATTATTATTTTGCCAAGTCTTAAGATACTTTTTTCATAGTGTTTGTGCTTTCAATGCTTTTATATTAATTAATAAAGTTTCTTTTATATTTCAATTTGTGCAGTATAGTAAACATGGCTCCAACAATTCCAAACAATTCCAAAAAACAAACAAACCGAATATAATTCAAATGCATGAAAATTGCCATTTTATATTTATATTTCAAGAACACAGAATTTTACAGACTAAAATCAGGCATTTTATTTATATGAATGAAATTTTAAATATTTCAGAAAATATATGCTTTATTAATAAAAAGAGGATACAGTTTTTCTTGTCTAACAATTTCATTTATTTACTTTTATCGTGGAACTTCTATTTTGTATTCATAAGTTGCCTATATTCTGAATTTGTCATCTGCTACTGCTATAAAAGATAAATTACTCACTCTAAAACAGATGAAATCCTGACAGAATTTATTTCAGTAAAATATTTGGGAGAACCTATCAAAATCAGTAGAAGTATTTGAGACATTTAAATAATTCGAATTCTTGTTCGATTTCTCCTTTGTTTCTAAAAAGAATACAAATTTGTCTATATTTTCAATACCTCAATCTGACACAAAAATTTTGAAATGAGGAAAAATCAATCTGTAGCGTTATGCAAAATATATGTCCAGTATAAAACAGAAATGGAATACTAATCTAGTGGAAATGTATTAAAATGGGTAAAAAAAAGAATACCCATCCTCACAGATTCTCTGTAAGTAAACTGAAGTGAAACGAATAAAATTATTTGTTTCCTTCCTTCCTGAATGCATTTTCTTTCATATGGATACACCAATATTTTTTTTCACTTGCTTCCAAATAAATGGACGTGCTAAGTTGACAAATTGCTGGCAGACCCAACCGGGAGCGTCAGCAAAAAGGTAAACCACTCGGATCCAAATGGTGCCGTAAAGATAAAGAATTTATTCCTTATATATACCAACTTTTTCTCGGGGAACTGTATAATTTTTGTTTGGAGCTCTGACCATATGTTTCCGACGTCGTTGCCAAAAATTCTATTTGATGCTCCTAAAGCACTAAGAATGGCTGGTATGGAAAGATGGTATTTTTGGACGAGTTCTTTCGAGAAGTTTCTGCTTGTGCGAAGATGAATGGCAACGGTATTCTTGTTACTTTTCATGCTGCTTTTGCAGCCTGAATGCTTCTGATAAAGACAGGGGCTTCGGAGCTGACCCTATTCTTCAACATAATAATGATCACTAGAGTGTGGTCTCAGACATTTTTGCTAGAAATGTTTCTGAAACGAGTGCTTTTTAAAGATGAATTTCCACATCGAATAACAAAGGAAATTATTTATCAGGCGAATGTATTATGCACATTGATATGAAATATGAGCCTTTTCTTAAAAATATTTCCATTTCATCTCGATGTAAGGATCGGCAACTGTTAGAGTTTGAAGGGAAATGAGATTTTTTAAAAGAGATGTAATAAGTTTTTGTCATGTACATCTTTAAGAAAGTCATTTCATAATAATCATATGATTAAAAATACAGAAATTGAATATTAACCTTTTGTACTCGGATGGTGCTTCTCATTCACCATTCAAGATGGTGCATCATTTTAAATTATTTATTTTTCAATTTTGATTTTAAAAACGTCAACAGAATGGCAAAAAGATGTGGATTAATTTTTCAAAGAAATTCGATTTAAAACAATTATGTATATTTATCTTTCAGAGAAATAAACACATTTTTGTATTAGGTGAATAATTATGCATCGAATAATTTTTCCGAGTGCAAAGGGTTAATCCATTATGATATGTATCAAAATAAATAATAGATAATAAAGCTTTAATAAACATTAAAAGTTAATTTTGTTTTGTTTTTATTTTTGAAAATGTAATGTGAATGAATTCTTAGTAAAAAGAATGAAGAAACAGAAGGGCAAAATTAACATTTTATTTAAACTATTTTGATGAATGTTTTTATTTTAACGGTTCTACAAATTAAAGATGCCTCTCTAAAAGATTAAAAATGTAATGCTTCTTATCAAAGTCCATTTAAAAGTAATTAAGCTATTAAAAGCCAAGATGTGAAGAAAGTAAAAATATTTTCAATTGTTTCTTAGAGCACAAAGGTGTTATCTCAGGAATTTGCTTAGCAATCCATCTTTTGCATCTCGGAAATGAAAAGCGTCAAATTTCCAACCAGGTCAACAATTTTATTCAAGTAATTAAGATTTTTTATAAGCATCAATGGATAAAAACTTCTCAATTTCATAAATTTTTGAAGTTCATATTTTAAATTAACCCTCCAGCTGCGTATCCCGCGATTTCCTCGGGTTGGTAATCAGTCCATTTTCTGTTGCATACCGCGTTTTTCTCAGTTTAGAATGTTTATTTTTACGATTACAGATATTCATTATATTATTATCTTGCAACATATAGTATCAGTTCACTTTATTTGAAAAATATTTGAACTTATTTGCAAACCTCACATCTAAATAGTGATTTTAAAGAATTACGCAGCAAGAGAGTAGATTTTTGACACCTTTACTTACTAGCTTTAAGTTGGCACATACTTTAATTTGATACCAGATATTCAAATTAAGACAAACAGGAGATTCAAAAGTAGATTTTTCAATTTTTATTTTTATCATTACTAGGCATTTAATATTAAACATTTAAAAAATTGCATTTCGATAATTTTTAAAGGAGTTATGAGTAGTAAAAGTTAGGGCTGCGGTGACCTAGTGGTAAGGTCTCAGCTTCGGAACAGGTGGGCTTCAGACTCGAGACCCAATTCCACCGAATAACCGGCGTGTAAACAGGTCTGGTGTATGTTAAATTCGTCAGGACGAAACGTCATCTCGTTGATGTGGTGTGAAAGTTTGGAGAAAAGGCTTCCAGTTTAGGTGTCGTTCTCGTCCTTTGGCCAAGATTCAGAATTAGGAGATCCATCCCAAAATAGTCCTAGAGTGTCTTTAAAATGGGATTTAATATAACTGAACTGAAATGAGTAGTAAAAATGGTAAACTAAAGGATATGCACTCATTTATGACAAATGTCACAATGTAAACAAACCAATATCCATCCTTTTCACAGTGTTAAATGTTTTAACTGGCAAAGCATTTGTAAAGGTTTGGGGCTAATAAAATTCATAACTAAATCAAACTTAATGGAGAAAAATTATTATTTTTTTCTTCAAAATACGAAACGGTGTCTTTATCTTAAGCTATTTATGGAAGCTAAATTATAATTGACACAATAATTCACAAACCTTTGGTCAATTATTGCTAAACGATTTATACCCCTAGATAGACGTTCAAAATAAAATCAAGAAACATTGTCTTCAGGACTTTACTATTATATGAATAATCAGAAGGTAAATATCAGTTCAACAATTTGCAAATAATCTTAATATTCAGAGTAATTATCAACCACTTTCTGAATCTTGAAAGAGATCAGACAAGCGTCAAAGGTCCAGACAGAATTACGCCATCGAATTTCGAAACAAAATTGTCGCAGCTTCGAAGAAGGATCTTCACTCAAGCGAATCCAGTGGATCTTCTGGCACCTTCTCCAAACAGCAAAAATTAACTACCACCCTCCTTCCTTCTGTTACAGCCCCATTCAAAGCCTTCCTAGAGTTAATTATAAAAGAGGTCTATTAGCATCAACGCTCTTCAATTAAAACCGTCCACTAATGGAGCAGCCTCGTAGAAAATGTCATCCCCGTTGTTATTCGAAGCTCGTTTAATAGGAGATGCGTCTCTTGAATAAAGATTTTTGATTAGAATTCTTGATATTCTTCCAGCTCTATCACCGAAGATAAAGTCTTGATGGGAGTGCCTTACAGAAGATATCATGTCATTGACTTTGAAATGTGATTTCAATCAGAAGATTAAAGTAAAATAAAGATAATTCTGTGTAGTTTATCAAAGAGTTTTATATAAATGCTTTTAATTGTGTTTATCACAAAACGATTCTTCCAATCTCTCTTGTTTTGGAGTTTCGAATAAGTATAGATTTTGTAATGATTCTGCGCCAGAACAGGTTTGAGGTATGCCAGTTGAAAACATGAATTGAAATGAAAATTCGCTTTTTTTTTTTTGCAGTTTAAAAAAATAGGTATGTTACTGTTTCCAGTGATCTTTATTGTCTCTGTGTCAATTAAAAGACGAGTTATAGCAAACCATTAAAATGAAAGTGATGCTTATTTATAAGTATTTAAAAACTGTAAACTATTTTCTGAAGAACGAGTTTTTTTCAAAATTCTACTATACGAGTATCATCATATTTTCATGAAATTTATAATTAGTGCTCTTTATGTTATAGAAAATGTAATGAACTGCGGATTTGATATTGAATACTCTAGAAGTGTATTTAGGATTGTAAAGTAAATATTGTTGAAAAAATTCCAAACTATTTTTGAATATAATTCTTAGATGATAGTTAATTTACTTTTATATATGTTACACATTTAATATTACAAAGAAAATTGAAAAACTAACAATTGGTTTCTCTACAGAAAACCTAGTTTTTATAAATAAATACTAAAATTTACATCAAAATTTGCTTTTACTTCAAAAGCTACATATATATTTTGCAAAATTTCACTTTTATTTATCATTTTTTCCTAATATTAACAAAAAAAAAAACATCATATAAACAGTAAAATATTTTTTTTTGTAAAATTCCCCTCCGAACCTAATCGGATGCCCTAAGAAATATATATATTTTTTAATTCTTTCCATAGCATTTCAATTTTTAAAAAAATGATTACTCGAGAGACATATATAGCCATTTCTCAAATAGGCATTAAAATATACTTTTTTAAATTACTTTAAAATCATATTCAATAGATTGAAATAATTTTGAATGGAATAATGTAGTTATAATTTAATATTTGCAATATGTCAAAAACCAGATTATGATATTGAGAAAGAGTAACTCTGTTCTTCTCAAAGGTACAAGACTTCAAAAAAAAATGCATGTCTGTCAAAATATGAAATTTAAAAATGTACTCTTGAGAAAATTAATAAACCATGATATCCATAGAAGTTTCTATTGAAATTCTTCCTACGAAATCTAATCCTTGTTAATAAGCTCCTTCACAGAGATTGTTGCTACCTGTTGTGGTATATTTTGATATATTTGCAAACTTTCTGAAAAACTGAATATAAATAATCAAATCGTTGTATTAGAATTGATTGCATTTTTTCATTGCGCAGCCAATTGTTTGGTCTCATATTCAATTGCTTATTCATTCGTCCAAGCAACGGTAAGCGCAAAAGTTTTTATTCAATATTTTCACACTAAATAAACCTTCCTAAACAGCTGCCGGAGGTGATTAGTATTCACTATTGTTTAGTCTACTTTCGTTTCGCATTTTTTGAAAAACTTTAAACTCAAAACAAATCGATTTATTGAAATTCACTGTAAATTTTCATTGCTCAACCAATTTTCTGGTCTGGTCTCATTTCTTATGTAAGAAAAAAAGAAATTAATAAATAAAACTGAAAACAAAAAGTTCGTGTTCTTAGATAGAATAAAATTATTCTTCTCTCTCTCTCTCTCTCTCTCTCTTTTGTTATCTTATCTCTTCTTTCCATTCTTCCTCGTATACCACTAAAAGACCAAAGGAGATAGTTACAGCTAAATGTGAAATTTGATTTCTTCTGGAAATGGAGAACAAAGATTAGAATGATGAGCACGTTTGAAACTAAAAATTAAATATCATGTAGGAGGAAGTCTTAAATCGCATAAAGTTCAGTCCTGCCGCATGAGAAGAGCTGATTCGGCGCAATTTAAAAAGAAATTTAAGCCGGGGTGACACTAAAAGAGAACAATGAAGACCTGGGAAGAATTTTAACTTTTCATATGAAGTTATGAGGATACATACCTGTGGAAGAAAAAGATCATTTTTTTTTCTTTCCTATTTCCTAATTCACGTCAGAAATATTTAGGTGAATAAGGTGAAAACTTTTACAATGTACAGAAAATATTTTTTTTTATTAATTAACTGTTTCTGTGGAATATATTTACTGACATTTTTCATCAAACAAGCTAACTTATATTTTTTAATTAGCATATTAAAATAATAAAATATCCTAAAATTTGCTCAAGATTTCAATTTGCCACCATTCGTGCAGTAAGGTTTTGACAATCTTATTGAAAAAAACCATTTGACCGCTGATAGCATAGGTTTAGTAAAAATGAAACAAACTATAGAACACCGTGTTAACGGTAGATTCGAATTAAAAATAAAGTTTTTCCCCTTTGAATTGTTATATTTTTGTTGAGTTGTAAAATACATAGGATAGATTATGCATGATATAACACATATCATACATACTCTTTTGTTGAAATTTTAGATGATCATTTTGAATAAATGTGGCTGAATTTCTTTCATGCAGAGTTGAATTTTCTTCAAAGCACTCATGCTTGTGGGCTTTTTGGAATACATATTTGACTTAAAATAACAGCATAAAAAGAAATTAAATGGTGTTAAATCACACGATCTAGGATGCCAATTCTTATATTTTTGAACTATGGCCACCACACTTTCATTATTTTTGAAATACTATTCAACAATGAAAACACGAATTATTCTATCGTCTAACGCTCCATTTTTACTAACACTAAACTATCGGATATCAAATGGCTTTTTTAATAGGGTTGCCAACTCTTTACTGCAGGAATGGTGGCAAATTCAAATCTTGAGTTAACTTTGGGATACCCTTTATATCTCGTATTAAAATTGCATGGCTTAAGTTTATAAATTGCTTAAGTTTGTAATTAAGTGATAATAATATGAGTATATTGAAACTGTAAGTTTCTAAGATTACATGTTTTTCTTTACATCATTTGATAGAAATTCTTTAGAATGAATGAAATTCTCAAATTGCTTCTGTAGAGTTAATCACTAACTTCATAATATATAATTTCTAATTTTGGAGAGCTGACGCGCGTTTTTCTCAACGGAAATGAAAGGATCGACTTCTCTTAAATATTTAGAAATTACTTACCGATAAAATACAAAATGGAGGACGTTGAGTGCAATTAAGAAATGTTTTACGATTTTTTTAATGAACTTGTGCAGCAAATGCATAGAAACATTTTGAACAAAAAGTCTTGAGACTTAAAAAAAATATTTCATTTGATGCGCACAGTCATTCGTAATCTATTACAACTAATAGAAAAGGCTGTTATCAAGTGAAAATGATTGGACAGCATTGTCCAATCCGTAAATCTTTGATTCATAATTGAAGGATATCTGTTTTCGTTCTATATGTAATGATAATTATCCGTTTGTTTATTTATTGCTCTTAAATCTGCTTTCAAATATCAAAAAATATTCATGTTGAGATGATCTGGAAGCTAAGATATTTAGTGTCGATTTAGGTGTCACCCAGATTAAAAATCTAGAAATAAGTCCTACAATAAAACTTATGAAACTTCAAAAACAAGGCATGAATTTAACTAGAGGGACTAACTCTATAAAACACTCAGTCCAATTTTTTCGTATCAATGATTTTATAATTTTATCATAATTTATAAAAAAAAAAGCTTTTATTGTTATTGCAGAAGAGGGAATCGGAGAGAATGATGGGTGCGTACGCAATTCTAGTTCTAATTTTTATAATTAAAAGCTAATGTATTTAAAAGTTTATTTATTTATTTTTTAGTCAATTTTTTCGGTCTCTGATTCTTAAAGTATAAATCTTAAACAAAAACGGACGCTTATTAGTATTAATCTGTGACTCTTCTGTTTTCTAAAATGGTTGATTCGTCAATTTTTATTTCATTTATTTTAAGTAAAACTCTTAGAATCTCATTTATGCGTTCATATGAATAATATTAGAGTAATTTTACCGTAATAAAATAAAATGAAACAACCTATTTAATCTCCTCATTTCGATAAGCTCATTTAATTGCAAAACAGTATTCAAATTCGTAATTAAATTGGAAGTTACAAGGAACATGCGTCCTCACGAGTGCATACACAAGAAAAATCTCGTTTTTGAATATGTACTCGTGGTAATTATTCATAATAATAATAATAATTTTTTAATAACAGTTTTAAGGAATTTATAAATCCTTTTCAAGAAGAGTATAATTAGCACAATAAAGTAAAAAGAATCCATGAATAATTTTTTGTATCTTTATTATATAGTTAAATGAATTCAAGTTCAATAGAAACATCTGACTGTCTGTTTTCATCATTCGGATTATATTTATTGTTTGTTCACAAGAAAAAAAATTCTGCAATACCTCTGTAAAAAATTCAACTTGGATTTAATATTCAGGTCAAAAACATAGCTTTCATACCATCATTATTTCAAGTAAACTGCAAGATGAAATGTATCAACGCATAAGAGGGTTCATATGGGCATTAAATTCGCATTGCCATATCATCATTATGTGATCTTTAAAAATATCAAAAACAATAAGTCTCGAAATACATGAAGTCAAACTACAGTATAAAATTGACTTTCTTTGACTGATCAAAAAACATTATTTGGAAAAATTGAACATTGGCCTTATCAGATTATCCAATCGGTATTTGCTAACAAGATAACAAACAATGCTACCAGCTTCTATGTACACTAACTGCAACTTATCCTGGTCTTTTTTTCAACTTTTTTGTAAAATGTCCATTCTTAAATCTACAAAGTGTAAATTACTAGACAAATTTCGTTAATTTTTGACACTGTTTCATTGTTTTCCATTTTTAAAACCTACTGGATATCATTTTTAATTTAATTACACATCTCCATTTTTACCATGTTTTTAGATTTTCATTGAGCTTTTAATATTTAATCACTTTATTGACTTTTCACTGCTTCCAACCATTGACGGACTTGTTTTTAAATAAATTTGAATGCAAACTTAAGGCAGGTGCGGTACAATCAAGGTATGGTACTTGCGTCAATTATCCACATACTATGAAAACTAAAACCTTTTTTTTATTATTATTTACTTTATTATTTTAATTTGCATGGAGAATTGTTATGGAAACCTCCAAAGAAAGGAATATATTTTTTGAAATTCTAACTAATAAAATTTATAGAGAATATATTGTTTCGCTTAAGAGGAAAAAAGTTATTCCTTACTAAAGTTCAGTTTGTATTTGTTGATTCTAGAAAAAACGCTCTTTCTTACATTTTACGATTTTTTAATACTCACCAGTCATCTATCCCGATTCCAAGACACCTCCTGAAATGCGTCAACTGCAATAAATATCAAACTGTGCAGCACTTGGAAATGTAGGTTGACAGTTGAAGAAAAAAAAAACACCTATACCCATAAAGACTAGTGTAACAATTCAACCTTTTATTTAATACCACTTCAGTTTCAATCGAATGAGAATACCAAGAAATCATAACTTCCAGTCCAACACAAAAGTTACTGCTGCTTGGATAGAGCTAAAATATCACTTGGAAGTTGCATTGCTCTTTTTTTTTGTATTTATTTATTTATCACCCCCCCCTTATGTTCGAAGACGCATTTCTTAAGTAAACTTGCTAGGTAGAATGAAATAAACAGTTATAAACAAAAATAATAATTTCTTTTAGTTTCTGCCGCTGCAATGGCTCTAGCGTCGCATTTAGTTTTTATGGCAGCCTCGTGACAGCACCGGTGAAGCTCGATACTACGAGAGTTGGATAAAGTAGCACCGATACTGAAGAAATGTTGCTTATATTTTTGTCTTATTTCATTGCGCACTTTTTCTCAGGGATTTGCTTATGCGCGTAAGCACAACATATCGTTTACGTCTGCTCTGAATTCGAGAGAAGGACGGCCAAGGGGGGCTTTCACAAAATAAGAATAGGAATGTTTTCCATTAACATTGAAAACATGTGTTTTGTTTTGACTTAGTAAATTTTTACTTTTGGTTTAGTTTTTTTTTTGTAATATAAAGCAGCAAAAAAAAAAAAATGAGCTACCATATATAATATATATTTATAAACTTTCTTTTATTCGGCCATTCAACTGCTAAAAAATAACTTTTGAAAATATAAAACAGTAATTTGTTTCACGATGGGCGACATATTATGTTTAGGGAAGAATCGACCAGATACGTCAGTGTACTTCGCGGTACAAAAGCAGAAAAGAAACAGAGATATCAAAATTTCCCCATTCTATGGTTTTACCATGAAATTTTGATGGAGATTTCTTTGACACGTACAGGGAAATTTAGTACCTTTAAATGAATGGGCTAAGCATTAAGCATTTTTATCCCTTTACTCGGAGCATGAGAAAAGTGCCGAGACTTGCAGTTTTATATAACACGTGTTAAAAGTCTTTAAATAAAAACTGGAATTGTATCAGGAAATAAGTGCCAATTTTAGGATGAAGTTAATATGTGCTAAATTAAGATAAAAATTGGGAAATTAATTATGATTTAAATCAGATTTTGAAATATTGTTATATATATATATATATATTCCAAACATTTGTGGTTTATAAGAAATTTATTCTGAATAAAGCTGCAATTTTTAAAACAATCATATTTGTGCATCAGAAATAGGAATTTTGCCTTATTGCTTTCCCATTTCTATAATATAAGTATACGAATGATTTTGTTTTATACTATTTTTAGAGGAAATTGAAATTAGTTCATTCAAAATAGGTTGAAAATATATTAGGAATAATCAAAAGATAAAATAAATTACTATGAAAACTTTCTATTTTTCGATAACTTTTCTGGTAATTATCAACATTTTGTGTGCGATTCTTCACAAAGATTGATCAATATTCGAAATTAATTAAAGTTTTTAAAAATTGTGGCGGTACGTAGATTATTATGATCTGTGCAGGAAGCAACAGGACGTATATTGTTGGAAACATTTCTTTAATAATCACATTCACACACTTAAACATACACTAACACAAAGACAAGACATCACATCTCATTCTAATTACAATCGCAATGCACTATGGGATGACATATGGGATGGCCTAAACAGGCATCGCCATCTAGTATCCAAAAGAGAAGATAAGAGTAATGCAACTGCTACATCCTCCTCCTCTGGCTCCGACGACGTCCCGGCAAGGACACAGAATTTGAATTGTCTGGAAGTCTATTGGTTAAGAGTAATGCAACTGCTACATCCTCCCCCTACACCAACGAATACCGTAACAGTGAGGAGGTGTGATTTTGAATATTTTCCCCTCAGATAGAAAAGCTATTTTTAATTATTGAAATGAGACAGGAAGTTAAACAAGAAAACTTGGATATGACGGATCAGTTACACACTTACCCTCTCTTTTGAATGTACAAAAAAAATCAATGAAGTAGGTAGAACACAAATGACTTAAATCTACATTTTTTTTTAAGAATGCAAAATATTTATAATATTTAGTTAGGAGATAAATATATTTTCAGCAATGGAAAAAAATATTTATGTTGAAAAAACTTCATATTTTAGATGAAGCAGCACATAAAGACAGAAATTAAATTCAAATTATTTCAATTGTTAATTTTAACTGCAAGTACACATTTAATAAAAGAAAAGCAGGTATAGCAAATAATTGCTATTAAATTTGCGTAAGTACTGAAAAAGAATTAGATTTAAGAATTCTTAACTATAAAAATAACATTATGAGAATCAGAAATAAAATTGCAAATTTTATACGATTAAAAGATGGTATATGCTGAATCGTTACTCTGAAAAAAAATAATAATAAATCTATCAGAACAGTTTATCATAATACCAAAATACCATACAACTGAAAAAAGGAAACATATTCAATAGTTGCTTAGATTAATCACTTTGAGAACGCATATGAATACTTAATGAGACTTGGTGCGTCACTCAAGGGCACACAAAATGGTATCAGAAAACAAGGACAGACAGTTTTGGTTTCGGTTCGCAACTTACGGACCAAGAAATGTATTAAGTACGATAAATAACTTCGTGCTTAATTAAAATACAAAAATACAACAACAACTTGAAATTCACTATATAGAATACCTTAATTTTTAAGATATATTATTACGCACTTTCAATGATTGAGATCAATTAACAAAACAATACAAATATTTCAATTACTAAACTAGAAACGATGAATAGACTATGAAACAGAAGAAACTTAGAAATTATTAAATATTAAATAGTATGAAAACATTTCACAGAAGACGAAGCATTTTGGTGTATTCAAACAAAATTATACTCAGTACAGAGGTCGACGTCCCATACGAGTTAGGATTTAAAACTGAATACTGGAATGCTGCTTAGGACATCAAGGAAGTGAAGATGGCAGACGCTGATTCATCTTTGAGGATTGATGTCTGGAACACAATGATGGACCGTTCTCGGGATGAGAAAAATGACATGTGTCAGGACGACACGTTCTCGGGATGAGAATAATCACATTTGTCAGGAC
>JAPMOR010007273.1:194306-207004 GCA_026543865.1 Argiope aurantia
ATATATATATATATATATATATATATATATATATATATATATATATATATTTCTCTTAGCAAATTTCACAAGTTTTTAAAACTTTTATTTTTTACAATTGTTGTGGAAGTTGCTTTTATTTTTCATACTTTTTTTTAATTTATTGAAAAAATGCACCTTATATTAAATATATCGTACAGACATTGTCATTTAAATAATTAAGTGTAACGTTCAACAGTTTATTCACCAGTTATCGTAAGAAATATTTATGTAAATACTGTATAATATCTAGCAATATTATGTATATTATGCATTATCATACAGCAAGTAAAGAAAACTGGGCTGTAAAATTTTCATTTTTGCTCAAAATGAAATCTGCCAAATAGTTATTTTGATTTTTTTTAATCCTATAATGCATGACTTATTTCTTTTTAAGAAAAAATACATATGTCTTGAGTAGTTGCATATAATACAGGAAAATTAACAAAAATGTTTTAATCCTTTATCCCGCAAAATTTGACAAAAAATAAGGTGTGCTAATGTCTACATTACGAATTAAATAATATCTCGATGACACAAATCACATTATAACAATTCCGCAATTAAAGCAAATCTCTTTTCACCACTATATTCTTAAAATGCATGCATATATATATATATATAGAGAGAGAGAGAGAGAGAGAGACAATATTTAATAATAGAACTATTCATACAGTAGCCATTTTAGCATTTTTTCTGAGGTTCCATTCTAAATCCAGTTCTAATTCTAGTACCACCGTTACTATATATCGGCCCTTACTATAAATGAATTTCCAAACATTCATTGTTGCCATTAGGAACAGTCATTTGAAGCTTATAAATAGAAATAAAAACGCGTAGCCAATTGGCTACACGACGCATTGTAGTGTTAAAGTTATTTAATTTAATTAATTACCTGATGAAAATTAAATATAGTCACTATTGGAAATTGTTTGCTGATAAATCCCTACCTGTAAAATATACTTTATTATTTCATCAAAAATTTTTATCAATGGTCTCACCACAATTTGTCGCAAAAAAAGCAACACTTTATAAATTTATTTAAGTAACGAGTGAAAGAAATCTCGCTAAATAGAGAATACCACTTAAATTAAAATATTTGAATATTATTCGCTCATAATAATATCAAAATGTCAATCGCTTTAGATAAGAATCAACCCCCCAAATTATTCTGTGTTGAAAGCTTTTAATCCAAGTGGAATCGAACAGCAAATAACATTTAAAGGATTTTTCAGGAATCCAATGGGCATTTCGTTAGAAGACAGAAATATATAACTGACCCTGGTAACAACCTCATTTGTATTCCTTTTCACTTCATTCTGCAGCCCATGAGAATGATAATGCATTATCACGGAAGTTTGCTAATAACTGGTGAATAGAAGGCGATAACGATCTTCTTTAAGACGCTAATGGGAATGCTTAATTACAACGGGATTTGTGGAATAATGCTGCAGACTATGCAGAGCTCGATATAGTAGAAGAAAATTTGATTTTGATGCCCTATGAATTTCGTTTCAACAAATATTCTCTCCAAATGCTGATTTCGGCAATGTTGATTTCATCTGTTTTAATTTTTTTTTCAGTATTAGATAAATTTAACTTTTGAATTGTACTACCGAATATAAATATTTAACTTGAGATTATTTTATCTTCGGGATTAGATATGTTTTCAGCAGAACTAGCATTCGATTTCGGTGTTAAATTAAAGCAGCCACCTAGAAATGATATTTATTATATTTTCTAAAAAGCTTGATGACTTTGTATTTGTTGATTTATTATTCAGTACAACAATATTTTTATTATGTAATATATACCACCAGCCCTTCGTTCAAATAATTAAAAATTATATAATAAAATTAAATACGCTGTTAATTGGCATAGAGAAGTGTGGTTTGCACTAAAAGACTTCTCATGATAAATTAAAAATTAGTTCAAAATGTTCACATAAATGGAGTTGTATATTAAAAACAGTATAATAAATTTGATAAATGATTAAGCATTTACAGCCAAACTTTCTTTCACAAAGATATACTAGACATTTAAATTACACTATCTGCTTTCAGCAATGGGATATTTTTCCTCCTTATTAATAATATTATTAGTAATTATTACATTAATATAAACATGTCATTCTACAATAATAATAGAAGAAAGATTTGAGTCAGTCGACTAATACAAGCGTCGTGAGCTTTCACATGCATTAATTCCTTCAGTGGTTGAGTTTGACGAACTGATCATATGGATATTCTTAACGATTTAAACATATATCTAGTACCATATTTCGATTATTATGAGAAAAGAAAGCTTTACTTTAATACTTGCGCAATAAACTTACAAATTTCAAATTATGTAGAAATAAGTTCAGAGTAATGAACTTGACGATGAATAAAATTAGTAAAATTACTCTAACTGTTGAAGGTAAAGGTTCCTTCAGAGTTTTATTTTGCGATATCTCTTGGGACTGGGAGTTTAGAAAAGCACATATGACCATTCATTATTCATCTGTATTTCATTATCTTTCATCTATACTTATATAAAGCTGAATGTGTGTGTGTGTGTGCGTGCGTGTGTGTGTGTTGACGCTCTACAGGTCAGACCGTTTGGCCTACAGCTACCAAATTTGGTACATGTATACCTTGGAGGTCAGGAATGTGCACCTGGGGTTCCTGTTTTTGAATTTTTAGTTAGAATTTTAACTATCAATTAAAAACTAACTTTCCCGCCATAAATTCTTTTCATTTTCCCCAACGTCTAATGAGTAAGACTTCAGTTTTTTTTCCCCAACAGTAATGAGGCTAGGCGTAACATTTTTCGGCCGATTATTTCAAACGATTCTGTTTATTTTCCTAATGTTTGATGCATTTAAAATTAAACATTGTTAATTAATCGATCTTTCAGATTCATTCTGAAGTACTTTTGATTTAAAATGGCATAGAATAAAGGAAATAAAAAATTTCTAATCTGCATAGCGGTACCTCAACTGGCGTAGAAAAATTCACGCATTTGCGTTACCATAACTGACGTTGAAAATTCACGCATGCGCATTGTGTTCTGATTGTTGACAACGGATACGGACGTTTTGAAGGTTTAACCTGTTTTCAACCGATTATTTTAAACGATTATGTTTATTTTCTTAGAGTTTCATGCATTTAAAACTAAACATTGTTAATTAATTGATTTGTTCATGATGAATCTGAGAAAATTTTGTAGAAAACGTCTTGAAATATTACATAAATTAAGAAAGTTATTCTTTAGCGCCCATAAGGTTTAGTTTAAATACTCAGCGACTCTGTTTTCAGTACTCATATTTTTTAAAAAAATTCTTCGCTTCATTAAAAAATGTCCTTATATTAATTGCAATTTAACCATTTCCACTTTAATTTAAAACATAAATTCTACGAGAGCTAAAAGAAAATTAGAGAGATTACGTTATGGTTGAAGGCCTTTATGATATTATGAATGAATTATATGACTATCAAAAATTGTAGCTTTAAAATATTTTGATGAAGAAGCTATTAAAATAGGAGTTACATAAAATATTTAATTATTAAAATTTTAACGAGCATTAAGAGTGGTGAACCGGCTGGTCGCCAAAGGTGGCTAGAATGAAATAAAAATTTCCGAAATCGATTCAGTAGTTGCAACTAAGGAACTTTTGCAACTACCGAACACCTTTTTTTTCCACAGAGAAAATATAGAGAAATAGTTTGAGATTTTTCTCGAAAATGGGGGATAGTGAGACACAGTCGATTAATAACGTAGCCGTAAGCTTTTGCCATGGATTTATCTCTTAAATGGATTAATTTGACTAGTTGATTATTGGATATGTTTAATTATTTAAAAATATCGATTCTCTGATACAATATTTCAATTTGTGCACTTATTTTCAAACGAATTATATAAAAAATGATCTATTTTTATTTTAAATTTATATTTATATTATTTTGATTTTGATTTTATAATGAACCAAAAAATTTATTATAAAATTGGTATCTGAACATATATTTCGGCGATAAACAAGCAGGCGTGTGGTATCTCCTTCAAATCACTTACATTATTTATTATGAAAGAAATAGAATGCTGGCTTCTGAAGAACATTATCTTCTCGACTCTTTTTTTGTTGTTGTTGTTGCACAATAAAAAAAAATTAAGATTTATCAGATTATAAATTTCTCAGCAATGCTTCCATATCCAATGGCTAATGATAAATAAACATTGAGATCTGAGAAAAGAAAAAAATGCTTTTATGTAATCTACATTATACTAATATTGAATGGAAAACCGTAATCCAATAAAGTCTGCTACTGTTAAGAAATAAGTCTTTTCTAGAAAATTTGACTTTTTTGTTATCAATCGATAGGCTTCTCAGATTAAAGAAATTTCAGCTGTAATGACTTTTCTTGTGTTAAAAATGCGATTTTTTAATACAAAATTATTTTAGAATTTATTACTTTGATCAATTAATAACTTTTGAATATTTTACAAAGTTCATTACGAAGTTAAAGCTATATTTCATCATCATATTCTAGAGATATTCCACACAAATATATTGTTTAGTGCATTAAAATTATTAAATTTATTATAAAATAAATTTTTAATTGTGTATTATCTACATAATTGTAACCAACATTCGTTTCAATCATCTAAAATGCCTTTCGAATTGTTTTTAATATTTTGTACCTTTACTTCATATAAAATGCGTCAAAATGCATATAAATTTAATAAAGAAATCTTTTTAAAATGTTTCGAAGATTTTATCCTTGTTAAAAATTTAAGTTCGCATTATTTTTCAGGGATTTCAAATGGTAATTTTTCTTAGAATAATAATTGTATGAGCTTGCATGTGAAATAAAGGAGAAAAGTGTTAAAAGTCAATTATTGTGTGAAACATCATTCTATGTTGAATTGTAAAGTTAACTTTTATAAGAAATTATTTGAAAAATTATGTTAAACCAATAAGAATAAATAAAATCTTTAATAAATCTACTAATTTAATTTAAATTTTCTCATGAATATAGGATAGGGGATATTCTTAAGATATTCTTTAATAATTAAATGCAAAATTCTACATATCTGAAAATTAGTCTTCCAAAAATTTTAATTAAATTCTCCATTAATCTCTTTAGTTATTTTTAATCAAACTGACAGGTCATCTTATATCCGAGTAATAATTTTCAAAATAATAATTATTTAAAATCCATAAATTAAATTATGATTAAATGCTGAACTATATCATTTCAAATTTATTATACTGTTTAAACCTATCAAGAAGATTTTCATTTATAGTAGTGATTATATATTTTTAATTCTTTAAAATTGAAGTAAAGTTTGACAGATGAAAGGAATATTAAATTTTTAAATATCTAATATTGTAATTTAATATTTTTTTATTTTTGGAAAATAATTCAAATATGAGACAAAGATGTAATATAAAATCTACTTTTGATACATTTAACTGGAAAAAATGATAAGGCAATTTTCAAACTCATTTTTAATAGATAAAATCGTTAAAAAGTTCCGGATATTAAAATTGTTGAAATATCTATTTTTATAAAATGAAAATCTAAAGAATCCATAGAAACATTTAAAAAAATTCTATGAAATTCAGTGAATATTTTGATTAGGATAAATTTTTCTATTTATCCAAATGAAATTTTTTTATATATTTTATAAAGTAAATGGATATTCAGAATACATATAAAACATTCCGTTTTTCAGAAATTTCCAAAATAAAAAATAAAACATTAGAGAATGTAGATATATTTCACAATCCCACTGCCTGAGTTAGTTTAGAACATTTTGAGTATCTTCTTGCAATTACTTATAAGAATAATATTTGTTACCTATGGCGATTTAAAATTAAGACGTTTCATAAATTCTCAATAGTAAACAACATAAAAATGAAGAATATGAATAACTCTCGGTGCAAAATCTGATACATTTAAATTTGTTTAATAAATTTGAAAAAGCGTAAATTATGAAGAAATAAAGAACTGACCAAATTTATTAAAAATTTAAATTCATTTATTTTTCTTTAACTTTTAAAGCGGTTCATTTTATGTGACCAAAAATATGTTCACAATCTCTGAATGGTAAGTAAACAAAACTTAAAAATTGATAAAAAGCTCATTTAAAAGTTGTGCGCATGGATATATTGACATTTAATAATAATAATATTGGCATTTAATAATTATATTCCTTATCCACATACTGCTATATAAAATACAAGATTTCTTTTACCCTTCGTGGCATATAAACTATTTGGTACTATATAAAATTCAATTATTTTATGGTTCTGCGTAAAACAGAACGAAAAAAAGTCTTTAATATGAAAAATCTAGTTTGTAATATAATTGAATAAAAGCAAATACGTTCTGAAATATAAGATATTTTTGATACCCAGCTATTTTTGGATATTCATATTTTGATCTTATCTCCATGAAAATAAATTATTTTCAATAATGTGCAATAATTTTAATATTTACCAAATATTCTTTGCATAGGTAATTCATTTCAAGTGAAAAATAAATAAAAATTGTTTCACAGCAAATTTAATCTGGAATATAGATAGAAAGAATAAATCTCGAAAGATATGAATAAACTATTTTTAATAGGAAAATAGAATAATAAAGGCAATCAGAAAGATTTTTCAAGATGCAATTCATTATAATAAATATTTTACTACAAAGGCGTTTTTTGAAGCAAATTTAAATATGCAAGTTTCATTGAAAGATACTAAAAGCAAAATGAATACTTCGACAACAACACTTTCTGAAAAGTGTTTAATGGGAAAAAATTGTAGATCCTCGGGCATGTAATATTCGTTTTTTTTTCGATTATCGTTTCAATCTTTTCTCAATCATAATCAGAAGCAAAGTTTCTTAGCATTTCAGTTTCCATAAAAATTAACATTTTGCTATTTAGTCGGAATGATTAATTTTGCTTTAACTCTTAACGATGACTAAAACTATTTGTTCTAAAGAAAGGCGGTGGAGTTAATTATTGCCAAATAAAATATGAATCATAAGCGTAAAAAAAATTCTTTAAAAAAAGGAAAAATAGAAATAAATCCGAAAACGATTTTGATAGAAATTTTTTATAGAAATAAATAAATGGGAAAGCGATTTTGATTGATTTTGACAAAATCTAAAAACAATTGATACCAAATTTTAAATTATAATTTCAATAAAAATAAGTATCTGACTTTCAATTAAGTTTATTAATAAAACTGCATATTTATAGTTGTGGGTGTAAATTTAAATCATGATATGTTTTATAAAAAATCTGCTATTAATCACTATAAAATGGATTTTATTCACTAAAGATGCAATATATAGATTTTCCAAGCTGAAATTTAGTTAGCTATCTACTTTCTAAAAGAAAAATTCTGATAGAAACCTTCAGTGTTAATTCAATAACAAGATTAGTCTTATTATTTTAAATTTGTTTTTAAAGCTTAATAATGCATATAAATATATTAACCGCTTTATACCCAAATTATGTGTTGGGAATGGTTAAATTCTTCTTCAGTTCTGTATAAATTTTTAAGTATTAATTATTACAAATAATTATTTTATTATTAGTTAGTAATTAAATAACCTTGTCTATATCAAAGAACCTTGTTGGAAATTTAAAAGTAAAATATAGGGGAGTACCAAATGATTGGATTATCTTCAATCAGAAATTATGAGTAAAAAATTCATTGTCTATAAAACATAATAATGTTTTTTATGTTCCTCTGGCATTCACTGTTGCATTGAAATGAAAGAGTATAAAATTGAAAAAAATATTCTGAATTTGCTACAGTATTCCTCATATCAATAAAATAAAATTTCGCTTTGATCGGAAGTTATATGTGAATTTATTACATCTGTAATAAACTTTAGAAAAAGTCGTGTACCATTTTCAAAAGCTATGTTATAATTTAAATCGTATTAATATTTATCATCAGAGAATATTCCTTATTGAACTTACTTTTCTATTACATCTGAAGGCGTATAATAAATATGGACAAAAATAATTCAGAAATGTTAAACATATCTTTGTACAGAGTAAATGTATGTCGAAATTTGTGCACTATTACACCTAAATTCAGGACCTTTCCCCCCCCCTTTTTTTGCACAAAATTGTTAAATTTTCTGTCATTTGTGTTCCTGGAAAAATGGCGATATTAAATTGATATTTGTACAAAAAAATATATATTTATGCTTCCACCAACATTTAAGGTGACTTGATCGGAATATAAAATATCTTCTCATAAAATATCTTAAAAAGAAATGGAAATTTCTGCTTGACATTCAGTTGTAAAATCAATTTTCTGGGATAAAAAAAGCACTTTAATTTTAACATACGTTTCTGCATTAAAAAATATTTCTTACTTTCAAATATAGTGAAGTGGTGGAAAATTTTAATGCGAATAGCAAAAAAGAAACAAATGTGTTTGAGTAAAAAGTGTATGAAAGAAGCAGAACGAAAAATACCTCGTTCATTTTTGAAAGACTATCATTTAACACCGACATGCCTAGCATAAATATCTGAAATGATTGACATTTCTAAGTACTTTTTTCATAAACCAGCTAGAGTGTCCTATTCAAGGTTGTCTCATAAGTATTACTAACTACATGTTAATGTAGAAAAATAATTTTGAAAGAGTCTACTTGCTTGCTTTTGTTGATAAATTATATAGTGATTAATCACTGGGATCGTTTGATACACCTTTCTTTGAACACATTAAATCCAAATTTTAACATGATACTACACTTTAAATTACAATATCGCGTTCTGAATTTCATCCACCTAGGTTATTATGTTTCTGAGCTATAGGATTTGCATGCATAGGAAAATGTAGACCAACAATGACCCTCCTGATTAATTTGGTTCCATATTTAATACGGATCAAAATTTTAGATGCTAAACCTGTGCACATAATTTCTCTGAAAAAATTTCGTTCAAAATTTGATGCAAATCTGCAAATTTACTATAAAGTCCAGATACCAATTTTCTTTTGTCTTGCTCAAATCGTACTTAAGTTTTTTGTTCTACGTAAAAAAGACAGATATAATTACAAAAATGTTGTTTTCGAACTCAGGGAAATCTGAAAAGTAGAAATATGTCAAACCTCGTTATAAGGACGTTATACCAAATTTGTAGATTTTTATCAAATTTTGAATGGAATTCCTTCAATGGAAGTTTGTTTTTCTTTTCCAGTACAAGTGAATTTTATAACTACAAAAAAATAAAGAACCTGGAAGATAAAATTTGATACAGAGGTTTAGTATCTGAATTGTAAATTTTTAACAAACTTTGACAGTTGATAGTCTATTGATCTGTATTTCCACATGATTTTAAATGCAATAACTCATAAACGCCACAATTTAATTTAATGAAATTAAGTATGTGGTCTTGATATAATAACCGTGGGCCCATGTAAAATTTTGTTTTTCAACCGGCAAAAAAAAAAGGTTTAAAAAAAAAAAAAAAAAAACATTTTCTCTCAATAGATCCAAAAAGACTGCTATATTTCGTAACTATAGTTCTCCGCTAATATGCAAAGCATTCGTAATTTTGTCCAAGGTTTTAGACGCGGGAAGGGTAATAGGATTTTAGTTATAGTGTATGCTAAAAAAAGATATTAATTTCCTTTTCTAACTATAAATATTAATATTGTTCTTACTATTATTTTCAAGCATAGTGCATAAATTTAAAAAAAATATACGCGATTATGCTTATGAGTGTATTCTATTTTGTTTAATGTATTTGACATATAAAAATACTTTTTACAATCATTTGCTGTATTTGAAGATGCAACGAAAAAATGCAATAAATTAGAATGAAAAAATAAAAGAGATCTTTGTATAACACAATTTATTGAAGTAGTATAGAAACTCAAGACGAGAACACTTTTCCTGATCTGACAACTTGTTTGAATAGGTTCCTATAATTTTTTTATTTGCTATTTCGTGTCATATTTAATGCCGGAAAAATAATCATTATTATGAAACATATTTACTACTTTTTATAAAATAAATCAATTATTTTAATAACCCTCAAAAATGTGTCGGAAAATGTTCGGAAATGTTCACTCATCTAATCTAGCGAACATAAGCAGCATAATTGTTACTCTTAATATACTCATTACATTTCTACTTACTGTATTTTTTGTTGCTGTTCTTAACAATGAAAAACGTTTTGGATATCCCTATTGAATATCATTTTTTTTTCCTTTAGAGATTCTTTGCATATTTTCATTATTATTACAACTTGCTTGTCTTATCTTCCAATATGATTAAAAAAGACTAGTGTTAAAGAATTAAAACAAAAAGTTTCTCAGATTTTATGGTACAAAATTCTCGTTTTTCTTCGCGAAATTGTCGATACCTTTCAGACCATGAAGACAGCACTAAGACAATAAAGACGAATGTAACTTTTTCGAAATTCTTTTACATTAAGAGCGGAGTCAACATGTTGGAATAAAAAGATTTTTTTTTCTTAGGATTCGTTTCAAATTTTCACCATTATTCTAACTTCCTGTTTTATCTTTCCAAGTTTGTGAAAAGAAAAACAAGCCGAGTTCTAAAGAATAAAAACAAAAGGCTTCTCAACTATACTGAAATAATATTATCCTGTCTTTGTTTTTGTAAAAAAAAAAAAATAACGATTCCTTTCAGATCCTACAGACCGAGCAGGGATTAAGAAACTATTTCTTATCCTATTCCTATAAAATTCCATTATTTCTGTAATAGGATCTCATTTATTAGAATGATGACCACAGTTAAATCAGGAATTGAAATATATTTAAAAAAATTTTAGCACCAAATGTGCTGATTTGGGACAATTTAAATAGATATTTCAACTCTTAATGCTTCAAAACTAAATGATATGATCAATGGAAATATTTTAACAAATTAAGACAAGTTATAAGGAGACATAGTGAAAAAAAAAATAGTGATTTCTTTGCTTTTTTTATATTGTAGAATATAGTGCTGTATTATGTTAACAGTATGGGTTAGTTTCATCGAAAGTATCTTTACGTCTTATAATAAAGATGAGAGTTATATATTTATAGCTTTAATGGCTGCTGAAGGAATGAAATTTCAGTCACTTCGCCCATTTGATAACTTGGCGACGATGATTTCCGAACCTATTGAAATTTTAGACATATCTTATTAGAGCGAAGATACAATAACCTTTTAGAAGCTTCTTTGCCCTTCCATGGTAAATATCAAAATCAAAAAATAGAACTGAAGTTAGTAGTCGAGTTAATTCATTCTTTAAAATGTTGGTTGATCTACATCAAATAACTCAAGCCATTTTCTCTGAGCATCTTCTGCATTCGCTGCTCTTCATTGACGATTTGCTGATTGCTTGTATGTTGTATTTTCGAAACTCTGTCTTTAAATAAATTTTGGTTGTACTTTGTTTCCTGCGTTTTCGTATTTTTGAACGAATACAGCATCATTATTATCGAATGTGTGGGGCTTTTCACTGAGCACCTACCAAACAGTAATAATAATACGGTGTTTTGTTATCACATGAGTGACTAATTTTAAAAAACTGAAAAAATTACTTTTTTAAATTTAAATTAAAATACATGTTCTAAATAAAAAAGTGTGCTATCATCATTTAAAATATTTTCCAATTTATTACATAAATGATTTTCAACTAAAAAAATATTTCAATTTGAAAATAATATTTTTGATTTAGGTTATTTCCATAAAGAAACATATTGAGTTATGGGATTTCACTGATTTAATTTATTTAAGCTTTATTATGAAATTTGTAAAATGTTTATATAATACCCTGCATTTTGAATTATATGCGCAGAATAAAATAACTGCCCTCGGAGGTCTCAGCATCTAAAAGTAATCATCAAAATGAATCTAAATTCCATTCATAGATTGTAGAAGGTGTAGTAAATGCATTTCGAAAAAAAAATTAGTAATAAATATTGCCAAGCTCCTGGTGTTATTAAAACCAAAAACGGATCAATAATTACAATGACCGCACAGAAATTACATTGTTAATTATTGTTATTTATTAATCGAAAGACAGCACATACAGAACAGAATTACATGCAGAATCACTCAAAATGTTTTTTTTATCAATATGCCTGACCCATCTACATGTGCAATGTTTTCGATGTGTTGATTGTTCTTGGGTACGCGATATTGCATCAGGCTACTGCATATAATTTTAGTTTTTACTTCCCTTTTGTTTGGAATTTTTCTTATTATTATTTTGACCTTATTATTTTGTTAGTTTTAATTGTAGATGCTTACAGCAACAGAATGTTACTATACAGTCAACTCATAATACCTTCCATTTCCTTATTTTTAATTGTATAATGATTGTATATAGATTTTTTGCATTTACTCAAAATGCTTCCTTAAGGATTATCTTGTTCTAATTTAACGTTTATAAATTACTTAGATGTAATGTTAGTCCCCAAAAAATTTATAATTGTTTGCAAAATTTTAATTCAGATTTTAAGGCTCGAATATTCCCTTATTCATATATAAGCCCGTGTGCAATGCGCATCAAATTCTCGAGGGCGAAGGAATTTTAAGGGCTTTGAAGCAATTCCAGTTCTTCAGAGTACTTAATATTAAGTCTTTAATGTGAATTATGTTAAGCAATATATATATATATATATATATATATATATATATATATATATATAT
>JAPMOR010007273.1:207104-240060 GCA_026543865.1 Argiope aurantia
ATATATATATATATATATATATATATATATCTGTAAGATATTACTAAAAAATGTGTTAAATATTTTTTATATTAGAGATTTCTGCTGTATCTGTTAGCTGAATTTTTTGTCGGATTAATGATTTTAAAATTGAATCATAAATTATAAAACCAACAAAAACTACATTTTTTAAATTAAAAAAACACAATGTTTGATCAAAAGGATAACATATGAGGATTCACAAGTACGAGCATTAAGAAATCATCGCACGAAGTCCAAAATAAAAGTTGCAGCTATTCGGATACAGCTAAAATATCACCTGCGAGTTACAAGACTCCTATTCTCTTCTCTCTTTTTTATTTTTTTCATACTGATATATCTTTCTCCTTGTATTCCAAGAAGCACTTTTGAAATAAAGTCAATACAGAATGAAATACTCAGTAACAGATAAAAAAACAACCATTTCTAAAGTAAAGTCAATATAGAATGAAATAAACAGTAATAAATAAAAACAAAACAAGTATCTCTTTCAGTTTCTTCAAATGCAATGGCTCCAGCATGCACTTAGATTTTATAGCAATCTCGTGACAGGAGATAGTGCTATACAATATGTTGACTATTTGATAAAACAGTCCCAATACCGGTGAAATGTTGCCGATATTTTTGCCTCACTTCATTGCACATCTTTTTTTCTTGGGGATTTGCCTGTGCGCCTAAGCATAACGTATTGTTTATGTCTGGTCTGAATGACGAAAGACAAAAGGCAGAAAAGAACTTCCAAAGAATGTCGATCGGGATGATTTGTTCAAGCAATGAAAAAAAATGTTTTCTTTATAATTTATGATTAGAAAAGTTTTTTTTAAATTTTACATTTGTTTATTTTGTATCTCAAGCTTTATTTTCATATATTATGTAGTTCTATCTAAAATATATGGAAATTATACTAAATATAATAAGAATTTAAATATTTTTATATTTTTTGCATATTTTGAAGACTGATCGAGTTCATTTTTATGTGAATGTTTCTTTATAAAAAAATAAAACTTAAAAAAATAAATAAAACTTTTTTCTTTGAAAAGTTTAATTGATATTTATTGAAAAATTACAAATAAAATGCATTTCATGAAAAGAATAACTTATCAAATAAAAATTTACTAAATTGATTTCTTCGTCTCGTGTATTAAATTCAGCTTTGAAAATTAAAGTATAATTTTTAATCCAGATAAAAAAGAATTATTCCTATAAAGTTAGTTCCATCTTTACGTGTATATGAATACTCATTTTAATCTAGAGGTGTATGATATTGCATTTACAAAGAAATCTGATTGCTTTTAATACGTAAATTAATGAGAAAAATAATGTGTTCCTTAATATAAAAAAATTATAAATTTTAAAACAATTGTGTTGAAAGCATTAATTATATAAAAATAGATTTAATTTTTTCGTAATAAACTCACTGTAGAAGTTTGATTCTCTATAACCTATCTTTGAACGAATAACTATAGTTTGTTATTTATTTAACAGTTAAATTCTACAGCAACGAACTTAATTGTTTACATTTTAATTTCCTGTCTACATAATTTGTAAAACAACTTTACGAGTTCATGCTATAATTTAATTAAAGATTAGATTTAAAGGATGTTTTAAATGATTTACTGCCTGTGTCTTTATTTATTCCCTCAAATCAAGTATTTACAATTATATGTGAATCAAAGATATCAGTCGGATTTCAGCATTATTTATTATTCTAAGTGGAATGCATTCTAAACATTATTCTATACTCGTGGAATATTCATTCTAGAAAATTTTCTGAACGACACTCATCAAGTAGTTTCTCCCACAGGAACTCTATTTAAACTGTCTATTCCCTTGATTAATTTTGAGATGAAATTCTATCTTGGGGGAGTTGTTGGGCCTTTCCATAAAATGAGTAACAGTAATCGAAAACTTCTGAAGAGCACTTCTGGATTGTCTGCAATATGTTGCTTATCACTAAAGTGTAACATCAACTATTGTAAGTGATTGCTCGCTTACAGCATTAATTGATTGTCGCAACAAAGGGGAAATTCACTTATTTACATTTCCAAAGCCTAAAAATTCGGTACAACCATTTGTACAGATTTCCAGATATTTTTAGTTGTAATATTTCATATTCTTTCACGATCTGATTAGATACAGTTGGCATTTCGATGAAAATATCGGTAAACGTTTTTTGGAAAGCAGTTTATTAAAGTATATTTTTATTGTATATTTATAAAACCTTACAGAATCATTAATTTTTGATTTGACGACTTTTTATCAGGTTTTGATTAATACATCTAAAATCCAATCAATAATTAGAAAAAATTAGTATTTTATATAAACGTTTACTTTTATTTAAATTGCTTATTAATAAATTATTCCCTTCGAGCTTGGGAGATATTACAGAGCAAGCGGCCATTGATGAGATATGTAGACCTTACAGAAATCGTACAGTATCAATGATCTTTTGATGATGATTTTTATCAGATTTTGTTTATTACATTTAAAGCAATCAATAATTGGGGGAAATAAGTAGTTTTATTATTTGAATTCCTACTTTTAATGAAACTATATATAAATTTTGTGTTCTTGATATTCCCTACAATCTTGAAGAATTTGGAGAGATGCAGCCATTGGTGAGACATTGCAACTACATATAAAAATAAATTGCGTAAATTGATACTGTGGTTGTGACTGAATGACACTGTCATGGTGATACTTTAGTGAATGTAGATTGGAGGCTTGATTTTGAGATATCATTTGGATATAGAGAATAGTGGAGAGCACGCTATCGTTGATTTTGCAAAGAGGAATCATGCTTCTTTCTTTAAAAATGAAAAGATGACTAACTCTAACTTGTGTTTTGAATAGGAATAACGTGTGTTTTCTTAAAGAATTATTTTAAATAATTAAATATTTAATACTTGTTGCTTTCCTTCGCGAATAAATTAACCTGAATTTTATCTACTTGTGTTCTGAAATTTTAATACTTCTCATGAATGTTGCTTCGCAGATTAATTAAATTAAATATTATATCTCATTCATTTTAGAACTGTCATTAAAATAATTATTTTATTATTATTATCATACTGAAAAAAAGGAAGAATATTCATATTAGTATAAATTTTAGAATTAATTAAAATTGCATTTTTTATTTCTGTTTTGAGAATATAAATTCACATAAGAAAATTAGTTTTTTCAAAAAAGGAAGACTAATTAACCCTTAAAAATCATATTGAAATATTGCCTATCATACAGAAGCAACAATCATTATTTTGAGAAAAGAAGTTTCAGCACGCAAACAAAATAAATCGCAACTTGATCGTTTGCAGAAGCTATTAAAAATGCCCAGTACCTCATTTTCAGAAAGTATTACTTGTTTCCTATTATTTTAAATTTCATAACCCAAATTTTTGCTATAACTTTTTCATAAAAATATCCATTGATATTCATGAAAAATGTTATAGAAATTCTGTCCATCGACCATATTTTATTATTTTAAAAAATTCTCAGTAGGTTTGAACGCATGAGTGAATTTCAGCATCTACAGCCTTTCAATTATTTATGCTTTAAGAAAACAAATATATCTTTGCAAAATATGTTGCAGTTCTGTGTTTTAGCCTCTTTGTTATTTTAATATATTATTTTGTATTTGACACCATATATGGAGGTAAATATTTTTTTATTGATTTTGTATAACTAAAATATAGCGACATCATATAAAAAAGGCCTCTTTAGAAAAAAAATATTTAAATTGTTTTTAAACTTTTATTTAGCTGTGAACAGTAAGTTGTTAATAAAATTTCATACATAAGGGTGATTGAATTATAAGCCATATCATTTTACTGTTTATTTGAATCATTCTTATTTTAACTATGAAATTCATGCACTTTCATGTTTTGTGAAGCTTCTTCATTCGTGTATTTCTATCTTACTTTCTCATATTATAATGAATGTATTCCACTTGTAATTTTAGGGTTTTTATTTTTATTTATTCCGAATTAATGAAGCAAATGTCATCATTTATTCATATTTATTAATGATTGGACAATAATATTTTTGACGGACAATATTAATTGATTTCAGCAAGAAAAATATCAAAAAATATTAATCTTACAGCAGAATGTCTTTCTTAGTATTTAAATTTTATGTTGGAAATGGAGTTGCCTAGAATGAAGTTCTTAGAATGTACTGATGATTCATTCTGGGGTTTAGACGCAAAATAATTCTGGAATTACTCCTTTATAAATGATATCACCAATATGAATATATAATTGATTACTATAAATTAATCATTTATTGATGAATCTTGAAGTAAACAGTCATCAGTTAGTCATTTTAAAATGAAATGTTGATCCATTAAGTAGTTTTACCTCAGCGTATAAAATCTCATTTTAATATTTCATTAGTATTCATTGTTAGTTAATGTATATTAAGGCTGAAATGCTACTTGAATAATCTAAAAGTCACTTTTATGCAATGACATTTCAGGGTTTAAGTTGCAATACCTACTATGTGCATTGTAATTAAAAAATTATATATTCAGAACATTCTTATTTTTTAATTCCAATAAAAATAAAAAACCAAAACAGTAATTTTTAAGGCAATTTATATATAACATGTGCACTCTTCACTTTGTAGTCTCGTCTGGGCTTTGAAAATTACGATGAGTAACAAAGTTTTACGTAGAAAAATTGAAATATAACATTTGTATCAAAAGGTATTTATTTTATTTCATTATTTTCCACTTGGATGAATTTTTTTGCATTTCTTTCATTAGAACATAATTTATTATATTTGATATCTAGTTCAATACAATACAAATTATTAAACTTACGCAATCATCTGAATTTCGATATAATACTCTTCTAAGCAATTTTCTTATTTTAATAATAGCTAGTTTAAAAATCAGTAAGTAATTGTAATTTCTTTTTTTCCCCCCTTCAGATTTCTGACATTACTTAAATTATAATTCTCAATATAGGGATTCAAATTTCTCTTAATATTTTGAAGCTACTTTTTTAAAACTGATTAAATGAAAATAATATAATTTCATATTGATATTAGATTGAGGCTTCAGGTACATCCGGTACATAACCATATTAAACCTGAATCCTACACAGTAATTTCAAATGAAATGAATAATTTTATGTAAGTAATTGATTACTTTTTCAATTTAAAATACAGACACTTCTTATAAATTAATTAAACGGAGATATTTAATTTTTATGTTAATCTATTTAATACAGAGTTTCTAGTTGTTATTTAAGTTTCTATAGTATAAGAAATATGAATCGTTTCTTTTTTCAAAGTTATTTTTACAGTTAAATTTGATTTTTATAAAGTTATTTTTTTAAACAACCATCATTTTCTTATTGATGACAATAATAACAGTAAAATAAGATCAACCATTTTTTTCTTTGCTTGGTTGTGTGATTAAGTAACTCAAAACTGATGACAACTGGAGTTTCAAAGTTTGTATGGAGTGCTCGGAAAGACTACTTCGGTGCTATTTTCAACATTAGATTTTTTTAACGGAGTGGAAAAGATATTAAGTTGTTCCAAAAGCCATCTATCATTTCTAGGACGTTTGTTCCAGTCACACTTTTATAACAGTAATGTATACTGCATATTTTCAAAGCATATTATAGTCTTGGTGTCGTGTTAATGCTAAGTTTTATTTCAAAATTTTTGTAGTTTCACTTAATATTCAAGCTACATCATATAACTGCAGCATGTTTCCTTACTTTATGTACTGACTTTACAGACCGTAATATCCATATTTTTTTATGCATCTTATATCATTTTTAGAATGACATATTCTCACTATAGTATCATGACAATAAAATAGAAAAATGCTTAATAAAAAGAAATAATAAAAAATTTTAAAATGTGTTCCATATCTTTCATTCATTATTTTTCCTTTTCACAGAAAGAAATATCTCCTTTTTTGTATCCGACATTATATAAATGCACAGTAGACTTCCAATTATTTTTACAACTATCTCTTTTACCATACGATATTATGCGATATTTCCATGATGTTGCTCGATATTCTGAATGCCTGGCAATATCGTGACAATATTGTTGGGTCACGATATTGCTAGGAATAGGAATGTACAATCAGATTTACTCCTCCCTGTCTTAATATCTGGGATAGTTGAATGACCATCATTGCGATCATCAATGCACGGAACTAAGATGAGGTCCTAAAGAAAAGTGGGAATAGAGGAACAAACACTAGGAAAGTGTGAATCCGCCATCGAACTGGAAGCTTTTCCTCTATATATTTGGTGTGCTTTATGGCGGGATGACGCAAATTTTATAAGCATTTATTTGATTTTTTTGTCATGTCACTAACTACATTTCAACTAATAATAGAATCGTATGCGTACGTGTGATTAAACTGATACCATTTGATAGGCAGATACTAAACTTGGCCTTAAAGTACAATACTGATGTCACCAAATAACCTTAAAGCACTGAAGGATATAGTGCTGAAAATTGTCAGTTCTTTTACCTGATATTTTGAAAGTTTAAATTGTTTGGATTTCTATAGTTGATTTCTAATATTTTTTTAAGTGGTAGCATGTTCCTCGTTTAACAGTTTGATAGGAGTGCAGGAAGATGAGGATGAAGGCCAGGGATTGACCATGCTATGGCTGGGGGCAAACTGCCTCGAAGAAAATGACAATTATGTGAATCGACAGATGTCAAGAACGGGCTATGCTTAAGACAGCAGTCAACCACAACGAATCCTTTCGATACTCTCTCGTTCAGTGGTGGTGGGATAGTCTGCTATATATAAGAAGGTACTAAATCTATCTGAAATATATTTTGGAGGATGTAGATGGGCATTTCGCAACAGATTTTTTGAAATCTAAATTAAAGTTTTAATTAATTAAAATCTAAACTTGGCATTTTTCTGCTATAACTGATGAAAATATTATTGTACAAATTTCTTGTACCTATTATCGCACTTAAGCTTTCGACATTTGCCCCGAACTTTGAGTATTTACCACCTCGTTCTTTATTCCTTGTAGCACAGTCAAAAAGGATGTAAATACCTATAAGAGGAATTGAGTAAAATGTTTAGTACTATCTAAGTATATGAGGAAAGCGAAAAACGTCTACATTCTATGGTTGAAATTCGGTCTTCTGTACATCAGGCTAATTTTTCTGGCCAATCGGATTTATTCATGAAAAGCTATTGAATCAGGAAACTCTACTTGGCAGGAATCTCGACTATCAATTTAGCAAAAAATAGATAAAGTGTTAATTCATTTGTAGGCGACATTTAGCTTAGAAAAAAAAATGCGAATTGCATTTAAAGATTTCTAATCATCTATTCTTTTTACAAAACTTTTAGAAAAATAAATCATTTTAAGTAAGTGCAGTCGATTTGTTATAAATGTAATTTTAAAAGAATAAAGATTCTTTCATATTGAATTAAAATATTCGCCTATGTCTCAAGCAAAAACTTCGCAACTTTGATCTATAATATTTGTTAAAATTTTATTTATAAAAGGTGTGTAATATTCACCGAAAGCCGTTACCACTTAATAGTTATGTATATAAAAGAAATGATAGAAACGATTTATAGCCTTTTACCAACAGTTTGAAGATTCTTTGAACTTTTATTGGCCGTAGCTTTCTAATGCAAAACTTTCAGAAGTTAATGAGCATAACAGTCAGTCACAGTAATCCCTGTTTATAAGGCTTAGTTCTGTAGTAGCGGGGTGACTATCCGTAATTAAAAAAAAAAAGTTATATATATGCCATTGGTGATTATGTGTTAATTTTTAAACAAATTGGATTAATTAATGGATATAAAAATAATTATTGAACATAATAATTAGGTGATTATGTTGTAACTATTGAATTTTAATTATATTAAGATTATCTTTTTTCCGTATAAATTTTCAGATCATTAAATTTATTTAATGATCTTTACCAAATCATTAATTCCTCTCCTGTATTAACAAGTGTATTTAATATTTATATATTTTTGTAGAATTGTACTATTTAATTTCTAATATGTCATATCAATATAAGAAAACATTAAGAAAAAAGTTGCTGAATATAAATTTATTTTTCTATGAATAACCAGAAAAAAATTGAAAATTCAAATTAAAACCGTTATTAAAATAGAATTGAATTAAGAAAAATTAGGTACCATGCTTTTTCCTTTTTAGAAAATAATAAACAAACATTAAAAACTAATGGAATTAGGTAATTATATAAATATATTTTCTGAACTTCTTAAAAATTTAAAGTATGCTCCTTGGTCTGTAATTGCATTTATTGCAATTAAAGTGTTCAATCTTTCATATGAATGACTTTTTAGCCATTGTGAAAAAATTGGGATATTGTGAATGTTTGATTAAATATCCCACATTAATGGCATACATTATCTGACTTTCCAATTTTTAGACATAACATGCATGAAAAGCTGATAAAAATTATTACACGTAGCGATCAAATCTTACATTTGAATAGTGTGATGTATAGTCTATGAACAGTAAGAAATCCTATTGTATTTATTTATTGCTTTTTGCCTCATAAGTTAGCAACTTATTTATTTCCATTATTTCTATACGCTATATACGCAATATTTCTATTGCAGTATATTCTATATATTCTATAAGCAGTATGAGAAGGTAATATTAGAGTGGTAAGTAAATTGGAAGAATATATATTATTGTTAATCTTCGTCTAATATTCTTTATTAGATTATTAGAAAAAGCATAAAAGATCTAACAATTTTCTTTAAGACTAATGACAGCGGGTTAATAAAATGTAATACATACAAACTTACATTCATTAAATAAAATCAATATTATATGGTTACAGTTGTTATACTGATTAAAACTACGTATGGAATGAAATCAATATGTAACGAAAATATCTGTTAGTGAGAGTAAAATTAAATGTGACGATGATCTTTTCATATTTTCAATTTAATAATATTTTCAGAAAAGTGTAATTTCTGTTTGCGCATTTCTCATAAAAGAAAGAAAGGAATTAAAAATACTAAAGTTTCAATCACTTCTTTACAATTTTCTCAGAGAACAATTATAATTGTAATAGAATATCTTGACTGTAATAAATTTATAACATCAATTAATTTGTTCAAATAAAGGGGCTATTTCAAAGAAACTTTAAATATCACATGACTTCGCACATAGAAAATAATTTAATCTTGATATATATCTATTTATTGTTACAAATCTAAATATTGCTTTCCTGTAATGCCAATACCATAAATAAAATAGATATTTACATATACTCTTAATGGATGCCGATTCATTGATCATGAAGACTAACAGGCTGGTCATTTAGCGATATAAAATAAAGGTTCTAGAAAACGCAAGAATTGTAGAAATATCTTTATTAGGATCTGGCATCTGATATCCTTTTAGAAAATTCTATACCTTGTAGGGAAATTATAAAAGATGAATTTTAGGGCTCGCTTGACTCCTCACATAAGGATTCAACCGAATTATTTCTTTAGAATATTGATCTCGAAGCGAACTCCGTAGATGCACTCTAAGTGCGATTGCTATTTTCTCATTAGTCATTTGCTGTCTGCTTTTGTTATAAATTTTTACAACGACTGTTCTTTGAATATCCCTCAAATATGCTTTTGCTCTCTCTACTTCATGCCTTCTGTGGGATAAATCCTTATTTCCATTATCCGATATGTCCAATTTCTTTTATCTCACATTTGGTGGACGATTACTATAATATATGCATTAAACTACCTAAACAGTCGAGGTGAATATGAACTTGAAGATATAGATCTATCATACACCTCTAGATAAAATAAGGTACTGCTAATTGTGATACACGTTTCTGCTAAGCTGATTTATGCTTAGTACTTTCAGATTTACAAAGTATTTAAATAGTATATTGTGCATCAATTCTAATCATTGCTAATTTCTAAATCAGTAGATATAAATAGATTATTCCAACTGGGAAAAGGCGTTGAATTACATAAACAATTTGATGCTTTTTCGAATCAATAAATGTGCTGTTGAAAAATCCACTATATTTATTTTTATATAGTTTCTTGCTTGAAGATATGATTATTTATATAGTTATAATATATTTTATATAGTTTTATATTTTATAGAAACTATATTTTATATAGTTTCTTGGATGAAGACATAATTTCGATTCTCACTATTTTAGATGATTTTTAAATGATTCAATGGCTACCACTCAGAAGATTCACTAATCAACAACTATCATATCCTCGAAGGCGCATGTAATTACTAATTACTAGAGTTAATGAAATTTATGGTTTCAAGTTTCAGAGAGTTTCAGCAAAACTTTTTCTTTTTAAAATGTTAGAGTATCATATTAGGTTGATTTTTAATCGTTTTCTGATTTCAAACTTTCATACAAGCATAAAAATTGTACGTGTAATATTTTGAACCTGAAAACAATTAAAAAAGGAACATGAAGTATTTTTGAAGTAATCAAATGCTGTCAAATTCCTCTCCCTTTCTTTACGTGTGATAGATTGAATACAAGAGGTGCGTGCGTTATTCTTTATAGCAGAGATTCTCTAAGAACAATCCGAAGACATCCGAGCATAGATTTGTTTAATAACTTTTAACTAAGGGAAACCTATCTAATATAATAACTCCTTATAAACACATGCATTTCAGTTTCTGATGAAAGAAGTTTTTTTCTTATCTTTGAATGAAAAATGCGGGCATTTGGATATTCTGAGGCACATGAACTTAGGAATTCAAGGGTTAAAAGAAAGGGGAAATAATGTTGTCAAAATGAGTTGAAAATAAAAACCCGCAAAAGAAAAAAATGTGGAGATAAGATAAATGAAGAATGATTTTTTTTCTTGGTTGTAATGAGTTTGATTACGCTTAAAAGATTATTTCATTTTCTTTTAATACGGCTGGGATTTTGGTGGCTTCATTCTGAAAATTTTGTAGATGTTAGTTTTGGTGAATACAGAAAAAGAATTTTCGTGTTTGTTTTAATCAATAAAGTAAAATTAACTTCAAAAAATGCTTCCGAATTACGACTGTAAAATAACAATGAATTCCTCAAGGATTATTAATGCTATTAAATTATCATTACAATTCATTGATTTCCAGAGAATTCTTAGTCAAAATTTAGCAATTCTTTAGTAAAGGAACTCTTTTCCGGCTGTAAATTATATATATCATCCGAAACTGTTATATATATCATCGAACCGTCATTATAAAATCATCTCGTAATAATAGATATTCAATTGGTTCTTCTAAATTAACGTTTACGATTAGTTATTTCCTAATTTTATAAAATCATCAAAGAATTTTTTTTTTAATTTTGCACTAAAGTAACTAAATATTTCTATTCTAAATTACTTAAGCAGAAATTCGTATTTTAAACAAGTATTGGGTTGTTCGGAAAGTAATTTCGTTTTTTCCCGACAGAGGATTTAATTGTATTTTTTGCACCCAACTTCACATTTAAGCCGTATAATTTTTAAATGCTTTGAGAGTTCATATAGCAAGGCTTGTGTGTGAAAAATTCCAATTAATTCCACGCAGTAGTTTTTGATTGGTGCCCTTTTAAATATGGAGAGCGATAAGCAGCATTTTCGACATATCATGCTGTTTTACTACAGAAAGGGTAAAAACGCTGTTCAAGCCAGAAAGAAATTGGCCAATGTGTATGGAGAAGGTGTGTTGATAGTACGCCAGTGCCAGAACTGGTTCGCTAAATTTTTTAGACGGTAAAACCTTCACCTCAAATGAGGAGGTCAAAAACCACCTCGATCAGTTTTTTGGCAGCAAAGACCAAACATTTTATGAGCGTGGAATTATGCTACTACCAGAAAGATGGCAAAAGGGGTTGGACCAGAACGGCCAATATATAATTTAATAAAATATTCTTTTATTATACGAAAACTGTCTTTCATTTCCACAAAAAAAACGAAAAAAAAAAAAACGAAATTACTTTCCGAACAACCCAATACATTGTTTAAATAATCGAAAATAAACTGAATATTTTGGATACTAAATTACGAGACATTTCTCAAGTAAAACACAACAATTATGGTTGATTATAGGATTTATATTTTTAAATTAATTCCCTTTATCTAACTAGCTAATTAGGTTTTAAATCTATCACCTAGTTTGGTTTTACTGACAGTTGAAATACTTTTGTAGAAGAGTCCTTTTTTGCTGTCTCTCCACCTAAAATGTTTAATGTTTATAAAATGCAAATTAAAAGCCCTGTAATAATTATTATATTATTTTAATTAAAGTGTTTAATTGTATAAATAAATTATCATTAACATTTATATACATAAACTTTATAATTTTAATTTAAGCTATTAATTTGAGTGGTATCAACAAAAGAAATAAAAATGGAATTTCCCCTATGTGTAACATAATGTTGTTGTTTTTTTAAGTTTCATACTATTTTAGGAATAGTATTTTATTTAAATTTTTGAAATAAAATAAGCTATTATTATTATGTAAAGTTATACTAATATTTTTTATTAAATATTTAATTAGTGGCAACATATTAACATGCAAACGATAAATCAAAATTATATATTTCTTAAATAAAAATTACATTCCCCCCAAAAAAAATATTTCCTCTAACTTTGTTTCGTTTAAAAACTTTTCTGGAACATGAATGAATTAAACATTAAATAAAGTTAAAGAATTTGTTACTTATGTTATCAGTGGCAAAGTATTAATATGCAGAAGATAAATTGAAATTAAATATTTCTTAAAGAAAAACTACAATGTTCTTACAATATTTACTTTATATTAGCGTTCAAGCCTTTTTCTGGAATATGAATGAATGAAACCTTAAATAATGCCAAAGAATTAGTTATAAAGCAATAAATAATTAAATGCTTTCATAATCAAGAAAAATTTACAAACAATAAAAAATTACATAAATGTTGCCCTTTTTTTTTATCTAACACTGCGGCAAATTCTTTGTTTCGCTGATTAATGATAGCTAATAAGCCTCATAAGAAATAAATAAGAAAAATTCACTTGCCTTTATGTAACTCTGAAACAATTACTTACCTTATCAAATGAAAGGAAATCACATACAAAACAAAATATTTGATGAATACGCATTTGTCGAAAGTATTGAAGCAGTCATCTTCAATATGAAAATAAACACAAATATTTTTAATAAAAGAAACTGTCGCGAAAAAATTGTCAAGAGTTATTAATGCTTTCTCTTGTCAAGCATGAAAGAGCTGCTAAAAAAAAAAAGACAAACTTTCCATCACAAACTATTCAAAGCTAATTAAAGACAGATAAAATCAGGAAATAAATCAAAAATGCTGTTTGTATTGATGTCAAGACGCTATGGCGTTATTTTATTCATGGACGAACAAACATGACAGCAATTAGTTTAAAAAAATTGGCTTTTTATATCAAATGAAAAATGGGTGTAATTATATGTATTTTTTAATGTTTTGCTGTATTTCCTCTATATTTTTTCACAATAGTTTCAGTATCAAATATATTATCGACCCAGCATATAGGAATTAATTTAGCATATAAAATTTGCTTATTTCTATAACATTTTGTAGAAACGAGTTTAAAAATAATAAATATTTTCTAAACGCTAATATATTTATCTATATACTTTATCCCTGCATTTTATCAAATATATAAATATTTATTTTAAAAGTAATATACGTATACTGTTGATAGATCACCACAATTCTTTGAAACCTAAATTTTGAAGAAAGAAAATATTTCTAATAAATTAAATCTATTAATTTTTATGCTGTAAAACGTGTAGCTCTTTTCAATACATTTTCGAACATGCTAATGCATTGAATATATTAACTATTAAACTATGATTATATTTAAATATTAAACTATGTGACAATTCGAAATTATTTACATTTTGAATTTTCAGCTGCCTTAGTATGAGGAATATTGAGCTAATAATAAAATTAAATCATTGTATTAAATTCTAAATAATACAATGATTCTTTTAACTTCATAAGTATTTCCTGATCTTGAAATGATAAATATTTTAAGAATCAAAATAAATTCCTATATTAATATGTGCTATTATTACAACAATAAATATGATTCAGTTGAAAATTATGAAAATGAATAAACGATCAGTTATTCAAAAATTTTATTTAAGAAATTTCTTCAAAAAAGATAGTAAAATTAATCATTTTAATAATCAAATTTATTAATTTTTTGATCTCACAAATCTTATTTTTAATTCTATCTTGTTATCATCGATTTTTAAGAATAAATTATTGAATATTACATGTATTTTTGTGAGACTTGGTCTTTCGATTGACTATGAATCTAATATTCACTTCCAAATACTTAAATTGTCCGATATGTCATTATTATTATTATTATTTTGCCTAAAATATCTCAAAATTCTGAAAATTCAAGCAGTTGAATATTTTTAATTATATGAAAATTTGCAAAGCTAATAATTTTTAAAATAAAACTATAAACTCGTATATCTTATGAAACCTGTACAGTCAAATATTTGCTAATAATAAAAGAAAACGTGGATGTTTCATATTTTTGAAAATATATTTGATGGAGGGAAGTGTGAACTTCATAGATTTGTTTTAAAATTTGAATTAGTATTTGGTTTTCTTAAAATAATAACGTGATTTTTTAGCAATAACTTTTAAATATATAATTACGTAAAAAATTATATTGTTTCAAAATCAAAAAAAAATAATAACAATATAAATTTACTTATCATGTAATTATTAGCAGTTCTTCATAATTTTTAAAAATATTTTCAATGATATTCAAGCCATATTTAATGTTTCATGAAATATTTTATCACTTGAATTTTCTTTCAAAGCTAAAAACTAAAGCAAAACGATTCTGTTGATTATCTGTAATGTTTACGTGAAGGAAAAAAAAACTGAATTTCCGATACTGCTGAAGACAACGTTTTTTCAGAATATCCTTTCAGTTAAACTATAATTTATCTATCATGGCATAGATATTATCTATGTTAAAATAATCATAAAACTAGAGTTGTGCATAAAAGATCTAATTGAAGTTATCAATTAAATTGCTTCATACTAACTTGAATGACTTAATTCCGTTAATCAAATATATAAGCTGAAATTCAGTCATTCAAAAATGATTTAATTTATATAATTATAATTAATTTATAAAAAATCCACATAATCCTTAAAACATTTAATGTATTTTTAATTCTATTTCTTAATTCTGGGAAGCTGACAATTTGAGTATTAAATAGGTGACTATATTATATTAGTTAACAAAGATTAGGGATTGCAAAATTATATGTTATATGAATTTCAAACTATGCAAAAATCAATCTGTTATAGGGTTCTTTCTGTGTAACTCACATCTTGCTAGATTTCAACAATTTGGAATAAAATATTATCTGTTGTTGTTTGAATGCAGCCAATATAGGAAATATGTCAACTAAACCACAATCTAGAAAAAGTTTAATACATTTGCGAAATTGTTTTTGTAAGTCAAAAATTCGTAAATTTCAAAGTTACAAACACTAATACGCCGTATGTATTATTTACATAGCATCAGTAGAAAAAGGGTCGACAAAATAAAAAATATGACATGAATTTAACTCGTAACTGGAGATATGAATTTCCTCAATTGGCCAGAGACATGGAGTTAAAATGGCTCCTCTGTTATTTTTAATTTTTGTCTTTTAAAAATAGATTTTAAATTTATTTGGGAAGCGCAATACATTCTCGAAATCACCTGCTTAACGAAAATATTAATATTGAAAATATTAACTGTTATATTATTAAATGTCGGAAAGATGTTAAGAGAAAAACTAAAAACTATTTTAATGAGTATTGACTTCGTTTAGATATTACGAAATTACACTAATGTTAATACATGTTCGAATTTAACAAACAAAAATGAGGAATACAATATTTTAAAATATTATTTTAAGAATATTTCTTTATTTGTTTTGCCTTAATCAAATTAAAAGCTGTTTCTGTGACGTGGAATCAATGACTTCAAAACTAATAACAAAAACTTCGAAAATGAATAGTTCGGTTATACGCACGCGTTCATACTTAAGACTTTTGCCAACATACTGCTGAAAGAACAACTTGAAAGTACTGAGGAGATGATTGCATTCTAGGACAAAATACCACGTGATAATCAGAGCTAATGAAGAACATGGAGTCATTTTGACTTCCGCCTCCATTTACAGTTTAAATATTTACATTTGATGTGACAATAAAATATTATTTACAGTCAATAGGAACATGCGCAATTTTTCCCTCTCCAATAATATTAAATTCCTTTGGAATAATATTCGATTTTGAGAAATATTTTGAACATTGCATTATATAAAATAAATATATGTACTCCTTGTAAGAATTTCAATTATGTAACTTCTTTTATGTCTTATCATTTTAGATATTAGTTCATGTAAATGATAACGCAATATTTTTCCTGATGTGCTAATAGTTGATGAATATGAAGTTGTAATTATCCAAAGGTTTCCTAATTGTAATAAAACAGTGCTTCGAGTTATCCAGTATTGGGTTCCCATAAAATTAATTCGATCGTGATTCAATTTTCAATAGATAGCGTAATTAGCATATCTGCTTTCAAATAATTTGAATTAAGTGAGGTTTAATTTTTGTACAGCAAGGATTAATTTTATTCTTCGTGCTAAGCATACTTACAGACGTCACTATTAATCCATGATAAGTAGACATTAGATTCGGAGGTAGATAAAAAAATCATTCTCAATATGTAATTGATAATTTTTCTTTTAAGTTGTAGTCTTAAAAATAGGATAATATTACTAATAATAGTGAATTATAGAATTAAATAACTTTATTGTAAAAAAAGAGAGATTGCAGAATGGGAAAATTTGTTACAGTAAATTAGATCATTTATTGTCAATGGAAAATCTCAATATTTTTTTCAGTCAGAGAAAATATTTGAATAATTAATGGTTTTCTACAAAATTATTCTACTATCAGGAATGAATTTACATCAATTAATAACTAATGTATTTAATTTATAACAAAAAGAAATCAGCTCGATAAAAAAAAATCTTTTTTTTTATCTTCTTTTCAGTAACTTAAGAAAACTTGAAAATAATATTGCGAGATATTATGCTTTAAAATATACTTCAAATTGAAAATTAATTGCCTCCTAGGATAATTAATCGTAACATATTAATCATATTGCGCAGCTAATCGATATACGTTTTATGTTTAAAAAATTTCTATGCGATGCTTCATCTTTTGTAACATTTTTTATTAGAAATGAAGAAAAATTGCTCTTTCATTTTTCATTAAATGATAAGTGATGTCTGGAGAATGTTTACAAAGTATGTTACAAAATTAAAAGTAAATTTCCTAATTTTTCGCTCCACTGACACATTCCAGGTATATTATAAACATAATACATGAACTAATTTGGCTTATTTTTTTATACATTATATTTTCTGAAAACATTATTCTTATAAATTTATAGTGTTGTTGTATAGTTTGAAAATTCCGCTTTTATATCTTTATGCCATTACTTCAAAAACAAAGGTGCGTTATACTTCTTTTAAAGCGTGTTTGCAGATTCCATCCATTTTAAGACTATGTTATCATTCTTTATACAGATAAACGATAGAATTTCGTTTTGATATTTTTCACAATATACTTATTATATAGAATTTATACGGAAGATGTCAAATTTGCATATTCTTAATAATATGAAACTTGAATTACAGTTCAATTAAGAATTGAATCATTCGGGAATAATTATTTAGAAGGGAAAATTTAATTTTTATTAATGGATTAATTTAATGTTTTCATTTTGTGCTACCAGTAAAGGTATGTGTGTATGGCTTTGAGTGATTCAAAATATATTACATATAGTTTGGAGGATGGAAATGTGCACATCGGAGCGATATTTTTGAAGTTTTATTTATGGGTTTAATTAATTAAAAATTATGATGAATTTCTGCGTTTCTTTACTATAATTTTCGAAAATATTACTACACAAAAAGAAATTTTACAACGTTAAAAATTTTAAAAAATATATTTTAATGATATCAATTAAATAATCGCAAATGCTTTTTGAATTTTAGCAATTTTTTTAAAGTAGTTATTTTTTGCTTAATTTTCAATAATAGATTGGATTTTTTCCCTGAAATTAAAGCCAGTTTAATTGTTCTATTAAATATTTAATAGCATGATTATTATTTTCATAAATGAAAGCCAAGAAAAAATTATGTTTAATATCTATGTCGTTTAAAAAAAGATAAAAAAAAGGAAGTTAAAGCAAAATTTAAAATTTAGATGAACCGAACATTTTTATTTTCAATAGCTCTATGATATAATAGGACTAGTCTTCATTAAAAAAAGTTCATGTGCATAATAAAGAGAACTTAAATAAAATAACTGAAACAATATTATTTTAATATCTGATAATTGAGAAGACTCAAGAATATGATGTTATTTCTAAACGATTTTTATGAAATTAAATATAACAATATTCCCATCACCGTTAATTTATTTATCTGTCAAATAAACAATATTAAATCATATTGTATAAGAACAATTGAAAATACTATTTTAAATAGCATTTCCGCAGTCAGCATTGAGTATTCTGATTTATATTTTGAACTTATATTTTGAAATGGCGAAATTAATTTTCGAATAAAATAGAGATAAAAGTTATTAATGTTGAGACTGGAGTATCTGTGATTATTTTATAATGCGGTATTTCTTGAAAATAGAAAGCAGGCAAAAGTGAGATAAACTACCATTAATTATGTATCTAGGAATCATGACCTTTCATATATGAAATAATAATTGGTAAAATTGATACAGTATTTATGATATTTTTGTTTCTGTCAAATGTCTTTTCTCATTATGAATCTACAGTGAAATAACGTTTTTGAGGGGGTTTTTTCCTCAAAAATGTGTGATTAGAATAAATGATCACCGATATTAAGTGACTATTGTATTTCATATATTCATAGATGAAATATAATAGATAACCTTTATTGTATTTCATATGAAATTACTCAAATTAAATAAATTAGAATCATCAAATTTTGAGACGAATAAAAGAAACAGAAAACAATTAGTAAAATCTTTTGGAGGGTTAAAATATATGTGTTATAATTCGAAAATTTCAAATATATTTCCAAAATGAATTTATGCTATAAATCTTTTAGTAAACAAATAAACTGTACCGATGGTTCACTGTTTAAATAAAAATTAAAGTTTGTCATTTTTTCATCAATTGATTTATTTATTAATAATAATTTATTACTTACTTTGTTTGTATTACACTAACCGATATATTCCTTCAGAATAAGCGTTAGCTTATGTTATTCAGTTTTATCAGATTTCTTATAGAGCGAGATAATTCTTACTGATAGTAATAATTAAATTATTAAATTTTTAAAGGATTAAATTATGACGAATAAAATGAATGCTAATGAAAGAATTCAAAATATAATGAACAGCTTGAACTTCTCATAAGAGTTTAAAGTGACATTGAGAAAATTAATAATGGAAAATCAAACAAAAATTGATGAATGTAAAAATATTTACTGGAGTGAAACGTAGGAATTAAAATGGTTTTTAGAAAGAAAATTACTTCTTTCAGTTAAAGTTTTCAGAATTCTTTTCTCTTAAAACGATTAAAACCATCTTCTAATTCATAATTGATGGAGTTTGAGTTTTAGGGTGTGGTTAATTAGAAACCTCATATCAGTGCTAGATACATGACAGCAATGAATTTTCATTCGACTTAATATTGATAAGTTTTTTTTTGTTTCTATATAAAATGCTGAAAGAGAAATGCATGACTATCAAGAATACTCGTTGATAATCGTGTATAAAAAATAAAAGCGTAAAAATGCAAACGTTTATTAAGCATCAAATGTTTTTAGAATTTTATTGGTATTCATAAATATAACACATTGTAATGATACATTTTGTTGATATTCATAATTATAACACATTATAATGATACATTTTGTTGATATCCATAATTATAACACATTATAATGATATATTTTGCTTATATAACTATAATACATTGTATTGACACGGTTTGTTGATATTCGTAATTATAATTTACTTTTTTAATTTTATTTAATAATTTTTTATTTAATATAAAAGTCGTAAATAATATACATCAAAAGTATTCTTTTTATATTTATTCATGAATATAAATTAAGAATAAGTGTCAAAAGTTATTAATAAGTCTCTTTTGTAAAGCAAAGCAAATAATGAGAGCAATATAATAGATACTTCAAACTGCAAAAGATTATAATAAATATTATATTTAAAAATAACTCCTTTGAAGTCTATTAAAATTCGTAAGTTTTAGAAAAAAATACTAAACAAATCAGTTCTTTGACGAGGAAAATTCTAAATCATCTTATATCAGAAATCTAGTCTTCTAACTACCTTTAAACACTATCAATTAGTGCTCGTTCTCAAGTCATATCCAGAGGCAAAGTTTCTGCGAAAGTAAATTTCCGTAAAAATTAACACTTTTCAACTTAGCAGATGATTAATTTTCCTTTACTTTCTTCGTCAAGAAAGTAAAGGATCTAAATCTCCTCCAGAGGAAGGAAAGAAGGAAGGAAGAATGAATTAATTTCAAGTAAACTTTAGATCACAGGCGGAATAAAGAGCACCATCAGTTAACTTTTTTTTGTTAGGTTTTGAATAAATATAACTTAATTTTTTTAGAAAGTTTATTACTTTAAATTTTTGATTCTATACATTATTATTTTTTTAACTTTGTGTTATTTTTATATTTTTAAATTATGAGATTATATTTAAGATAATCTCTTGAAAAATTTTATAGAATATATTTTGTAGTATAATTAGTAAAACAGAAAGAATAGACTCTATTAAGCGAAAGAAAAATATGTTAAAAGCCAAAAATATTTGAAATTTACTGGACCAAATGTTAACAAACTTGGTAATGGTTTAAAGGAGGGGATGAGAATTTCTTTTCCACCAAAAAAATGTTCAAAACCTCAACACCAGGAGAGAAATGGCACTACATGTAATATTGTTAAGCAAAATGGGACATGAAGGCACCGGTTTAAAATGTGTTTAATCGTTTCTGAAACGTGTTACAAAGCATGTGTACTGTGTGTTATCTCAAAAACACTGTTTGTAATAATCTAAAAAATTTCATGGAATTGAAAGAATGCGATACACCAACATATGCGTAACATTCCTCCTGATATGGCAAGAGCGACTATTGAGAATGCAGTAATGCGATTTAACTTGCTTTCAGAAAATGGTGGACGCCGCATTGAACATGCTTTATAACATGTTTCAGAAGTGATTTAACGCATTTTAAACCTATGTCTTCATGTCCTATTTTGCTTAACAATATTGATACAGCGTCATTTCCCCCCTGGTGTTGAGGTTTTGACCTTTTTTGTGGAAAAGAAATTCTTATTGCCTCTTTTAAACCATTACCAAGTTTGATAACATTTGTAACTGTACTTTTCCTTTTTATGACCATTTCAAAGTGAAACTTTAATTATAACCACCCTGTACATCAGTTTGATCATGAACCAGATATAAACTGTATTTTAATCTAATTCTAAAATATAAGTTTTCATAATGTTAAACATCTTTATTATTTTTTCTTTTGGTACTATGAAACCTTAAAATAACTTTTTAAATTAGCAGATTGCTTATTCTTTAGTTTAGAAATTACTGCGCATGTTAAAGGATTTAATTAAATTTAAATAAGCACCATGCTTTGGATTTTAATTTTTTTGCTAGAACTTTCTCTCCTAAATTAAAAAAAAATAATAATAAATTCTAAAATTTTGCAAATATTTTGGAACATTTACTAGGCATATTGTGTTAAATTATGCTTATTATTTTTTGAGATAGTAAATATAGCATAATGAATCGAATTTGGTTTATTGGATGTTTTATCATTAATGTTTTGGAGAAGAAAATCTCAATTTTGTTTTAGCGTGGTCAATTTCATCTTTTAAGAAAGCTGGAAAAGCGTCTACATTCTTTTTCATGAACATAGCTTAAATTAGCATTGGATAATTTGACGTTTATTAATTCATCAATTGTGAATAGCTTTTAAGTCATAATGTCGAAATCAAAAGGAATAGTTTTCACCTTAATATGAATTAAGAGAGAAAAAAATGAACGAGAGAGAAAATTTGCGAAATGAAAAACATACAAACGGCGATTTTCTATAAAATAAAAAATTGATAGTCTGAGTGCTAAGCTTTGAATTGTGATAGGTACTGTTATTTTAATAACCGTTCAATTGCTCTCTTCATTTCATCCATGAACTATCCTAGTTGAGTTAAATCCCATGACATCATACAGCCAATAACAATGTTGATTTTCAGGGCAATCGATCTTGTTACATTATCGTAATTTTACTTATGATAATGGTTACTTTTTTTGTGCAAACTGGAGGATTAATAAGCATAATTTTCTTTTGTAGCGTTCAGAGAGATAACTCAATCAAATATTTGATGGAACAATAAATGGCATGTTTTACTCTAACTAAATTTTAAATAGTAAAAAAAATAAGCAAAAGTTTAAAAAACCATCCCTAATTTACATTCCTGGTCTACAAAGTAATATGCACTAACATTGATAAGTATAGGTCAACTGGTTTGGCCTGTAGAGCGCCGTCTGATAAACAAGCACTCTGAGATGAATAGACAAACATTTACTTTATTAAGAACTAGCCGCCTTTGGCGACCAGCCGGTTCGCCAGTATTACCGCTCGCTAAAATTTTCAATTAAATATTTTAAGTAACTGGTCTCTTAAATGATTCTCAAGCAAAACATTTTTAATCTTCCAATTTTGATAGTCATACCAAACTTATACTGTTTAGATCGTTTCGTTTAATTTACTATATATATTTTGCTAATTTGTTGTCATTTCCGGCGAAACTTCAACTTTAATTTAAAATGTAAATGATGAAATTTCAATTAATATTAAGATATTTTTTAATAAAACCAAGCGTTTTATTTTATTTATCATCTTTATTGTTATTAATTAATTATTATTATTATTGAATGTGAGTATTGCAAACAGAATCGTTCGGTATTTAAGTCTTATGTTAACTACAAAATATTTTTCATAATTTATGTAATATCTCAAACAATAATTCAACAAAAAGTTCTGAGATTCAGCATAAATTCAGTTTTTAGTTATGCTTTCAAAAGGATTGAAATGAAATCAATAATAATATTTTGCTCCTGCCTATAAATATATTAAAAAAAATATGAAGTCTAAATTTAATGAAGTAAGGTATCATATTCTGAGAAATATTCTGGACACACCAAAGTTTCAATAAATGAATGAATGTTTCTATTTTCAACGATCAACTAAGACTTATTTATGAAGTTTTAAATGTTAAAAATTTAGAAAAACTCAACATTTTCATAATCTTAGGCCAATTAATCTTGAGAAACCTGCGCGCTGATTGGCGTATTATCTTTTAAACGATTGATGGAAAATCTAAAATTATCCTTTTTTTTTATTGAATAGTAATATTCAAATTTTCATAAATCAGTCAGTTTAAGTGATTGGAAATTAACTCTTAAAAGTCAGTGATTTAGTGATTGGAAATTAACTCAATGACCACCATAAAATCTGTGCCTTCTCTTGTGGTGTATGCATTCTCCTTAATATCCGCTCAAATAAATCATCACATACAAAAGTACTACATAGAACATACACATCAAAAGTAAACATAACATTTCAATAGTTGCCAAAAACAAAAGTGAGGAAAATGCAATTAATAAGCAGACGATATTTAGAAAAGTACAGATATTTAGACTGGAAAATGAAATTATCTGAAATTAACCACACGCGCAGACGATATTTACAAAAGTAAAAATATTCAAATCTGAAAAGGAAAATATATGAGTTATTCCATCAATAAATGCCATAAGTTTGTTTATATCTTCATAGATCATAAAATAATTTTTCTTGAATTTATTTTTTAGAAAAAAATAATATTTCATATTTGTTTCATTTCCTACAGACGCATGCCGAAAATTATATTTTTGCAGATTTCATTTCCAAAAAGATTTAATTTATTTTTAATTGGAGTTTAATAAATGTGATGGCAACACTTTGAAAAAAGCTAATTTTTTCCCATGAATGCGAAACGTGCTTAATTTCAATTTTTATTTTTTACGAAAAAAAATATTGAAAAACATAGTTAAAATATTTATTTAAAAATTCATTAAAAATAGAAATTTAATTTTAAGATTAAAACATTAGTATCATTTAAAAGATAAATTTTTGATCTTTAACTTCGTGTAAAAATCTTTTTTGTGCGGTAATATTTTCTGAAGTTATAGCAGAAACACGTCAAAATTTCGCTTAATTTTTAAATAAATAAAATTCTATTTAAAAATTTGAAAAAATAACCCCCAGGTGCACATTCCCGGCCTCCAAGGTATTTACTTGCCAAATTTGGTAGCTGTAGGTTGAATGATCTGGCCTGTAGAGCGCCAACACACACACACACATTGAGCTTTATTATAAGTATAGATATAGATATAGATATAGATATAGATAAAGTTCTCAAATGTTGTCCTAACATATGTTGAAACAATCAAATCTCTGTCTTTAATAAAAATAAAAATGAATATGCATGCGCACAAATTGAGGTTTTACAGACCAGACCATATGATCTACAACGACAAAATTGGCATTTATATGCTTTGGAAGATAAGAATATGTACCTCGGAGCGGGGCTTTTAAAACTTAACTAGAATTTTAATTGATTAATGATTACGATTCCTTTGATAGATTGCAAAATTATCATGGCTCAATAAGGATTTTTACATTATCTCAAAATTTAAAAGCTTTTATTTTCAACCTTTTATTTAATGTTTCCTATTTTTAAACAATTAAAAAAATATTTTACTATAATATATTTTATTATTGAAGTGAAATGCAATAATTTTCATTCTTTCTAATATTTCATCATGATGTTATTTCCATTGTTGATGATTAAGATCAGAAAATTCGGTTTATTTAACCACGTTAAGTAGATTTTAGAATAAGGTATGGTTCTAATAAAATTATAACAATATATTTTACAACAATATATTTTATTATTGAAATGAAATGTGAATCAGTTTCATTGTTGTTAATATTTCATCCTCATCTTATTTCGATTGTTGACGATCAAAATAAAATTTGATTTATTTTACCATGTTGAATATATTTCCGACGACGGTATGGTTCTAATATTTTTTTTAAAGTTTTACTGTACTTAGAAGTAAGGTTTAACTTCAGAATCAATTAACGTAATACAGTCCTTTTTAAATATGAACTGCCCTTCCCTGTGATAAATTGGCTATGTAAAGATAGAAGTAGGAATTTATGTAAATGATTGGCATTATGAACAGAAGGTATCTAAAATAGTTGGATTATATTGTTACAAACCTGCAATTCGGCTCCCCAGCATAGTTTGTTCCATCATCAGAAAGACTGTTTTAAATTCATCGATATTGGACGGAGTCCGGGTCTCGCGTCGGAGGTCCCAGAGCTTGGCAACTTAGCGACGAATTTGTCGACTTTGGCGCCAAAATAGATTATACCCGAAACATCGAGAATTTTCCCGATCCGTCCAGTAGGAACCGAGGTACGCCTCGAACGTTCATGATTGGTTGAGAGGCTTCTAGCCCCGCCTCCTGATACCTATAAAAGTGTCTGCCGCTGCTAGACAGAGACAGTCAGAGTAGTTGTAGTAGTAGTCGGAATCGACGGAGCGGAGTAGTCGGAAGCGACAGAGAAGAGTAGTCGGAATCGACGGTGAAGAACTGGTCTTCCAGGGATTAGCAGAGCAGCGACGGAGTCAAGCTAGTGCTGAACTAAGCTGTGTGCTACTGTCTGCAGCAGATTCTTGTTGTATGCTGCACGTCTCGGCTGAGGATAATCGTCTTCTATGCTGTATATAGTTGTCGTTTTTGTGCTGTCCTGTGTGTCTTCGTGTAAATAAACGTCGTTGTTTCTTTTTCTACTGCCGCCTGCTGATTGAACGTTCTCCTCACCATATAACTTACCACTATCCAAACGAACCCCGGAAATTTCGTAAAAATATGTTTATTAAAATTTGAAGTTCAAAATTTTTTTGTTGAATAGCCCATTACATCATAATCGCTCAAAATATTTAATTGAAATTTTTTGCAATTAATATTCACTGTGAACTCATTGGTCGCAGTAAATAATTATTGTCGACAAACATGATCTTTAGTTAATAAACAATTTCGTTAATTTTTATAATTTGATAAAATGTAGTAGGTTTGCAGAATCTTAACTTATAATGAATTAAAGCTATGATAGTATGATTTCAAAGGTCAACATTTTTTAAAATCTAAAGCAACATTCAAAATATATTTACAGTGAACACCATTATGTGTTTCATAAATATTTATGCTTAACATTATATAAATTTCCCAATATGCTTATGAAATCTTTTATAAGTTGATAGTCTTTCTGAAAAGATCGAGAGAAAATGATGGATTAAAAATATTTAAATATGTTTGACATATTGAGATAATTATTTTTATAACATTTAAGAAATAAACAACTTAATATATTTTGCAATTTTCTAATAAATGTAAAAAGACTTTAAATCAGATGACATAATGAATGCTTTCTATTAAGTATCATATTGCATATATTAAAATACCATATTATTTAATTCTGTTTAAAACACAAATCTATCAGAACCAAAAAAATTATTTTTCAAAACGTAACTTTGTTTGGGCTTCAAAAGTATTATAATATGAAGATAAAAGAAAATTTAATTTTTGTTCACAGTCTTATTAGGTAAACAATTATAAAACTTTATGGATACTTGCATAAATTTAGTGTAAATAATTTTAATTTACTGGTGATAATTTTGTGTGCATATGGAAAACGAGTAAAGTTTTAAGTTTATGTTTTTGAAACTGTTTGAGAAAAAAAAAACACTTTCCTTTTTTTATTATGTTATCTTTATATAATATACATAATGTCCGCTTAATATCAAAAATTCCCTTATAACACTGAAAAACTATCAGAAACCTTTGGAGTAATAAATGAATCTTGTGAATTTTAATTTTTTAACTATACTTATAACAACCACATTCGTTTCAAAAATAGAGTTACATAAACATTTTTTTGGGGAATAATTTGAAGGAAAGGGATTTGAAAATCCAAGACGCAATGAAGATTTAAATTTCAGATAAGCTGATCCTTTTACTTTACATTGAACTATTTTGATATACAATTAAGACTCCATAATTATCATCTAGGCGACTAGTAGCAGGATGAATAATGGTAATACATAATAATGATGCAAAATAAAATTATTGTTCTACCAATACAAGGATTATTTAGATTATATTATTTTGCTATTTATTCTTCACAATGATACACTACTTGTGAAGCATTTGTTAAAAATAAACTTTATTCTTTGGAATTAATCACACATTTTCATTGTTCCCTTTCTTCAATATTTTTGAAAATAAACCAAGCCAAAAATTCTAGAATGAAAACGAAATATTAGTCATCTTAGCTAAAATAAAATTATCATTCTCTCTTTGTCTTCGTAAAATTCTCAATTCCTTTAAGATTACATAAAAAGGATAAAGAGTGCAAAGAAGATGGTTACTGCTCCTGTGAAGTTTCATTATTTTTGGAACGAAGTACACATATTAGAATAACGAGCATGTTTAAGTCAAGAAATGAAATATTATATGAAAAGTAATATTAAATCGCATAACGTTCAGTTCATCGTATCCAAAATGCTGATTCGGCGCAATTTAAATGAAAATTCCAACTCTTTTGACATTGAGAAAGATCAATGAAGTTCTGAGAAGAATTTTAATGTATTTTATAACGTTTCTCGGTTATTTGTAGATGAACTAGTTTCATTCCTTTTTCCTTTTACTTGACAAAGAAAGAAGACAGCATTTCTGAAAGTTGAAATACTTTACTTAATTCATACTTTTTGTAGACGTATATTTTTTTAAAAAATATTAATATGTACATTTTTGAGAAACACATCTTTTTTATTTACTTAATTTATTAAATCTTTAAAAAAAGCATATAAATTTCTTTCTTTCTTAACAATACAATTCTCCAATTTTTACCTTGTCCAAAATTAAATGGCAAAGTCTCTGAAAAACTGGAATTTCAGCAACGTTTTCAGTTACATTTCCATTCACAATTAGGCGGCTAGTGCTCACAATACCTATTCCAAAATTCACACTTATTGATAATGTATCAATTTTATTCACTAGATTTCCTCACCACAAGAATAACTATCATATATGCTAACTATTTGAGCCTTAAACACACAAGAATTTGGTTACAATAAAAATTTATTAGAACCCTTTTTTTTGTTGATATTTTCATAGAAGCAAATCGTTTATTTGCTTCTCGAATTGATTGTTGAGAAACTACAAGAAAAAGAACTCGTTGCTACTTGACTAATATTATTCTTTGATATATTGTTTGAATTTCCTTCTTTCTACATTTATTTTATTTTTATTTTATTTTTCATTTATTTTCTTGCTTAGATGTTGCATGTAATATATATTTCTTTTTCTAATTTTCAGCTGTTTTATGGCTTGTATATAGGCTGTTAAACAAAAACCGGATCATAAATTAATAAAAAAATAATTACCAGTATTTATCTTTCGATTTTCATGATATTTTTCAAAATTTTTCCATTACATGCAGCGTATTTATTCCATCTTATTTTCAGTATTCAAACAAATGTCTGAAAGATTTGTCAGGCCCTTCAAATTTGCCTCCACAGCTATCAACACTGCCTCTGATGATGGGAAAATTTTCACGAATACGTGAACATTTCATCCGAATTCACGATGAGGATTTTACTTCGAATCCGTGAAAAAAAATTACATAGTTGTAAATCAAGCTATAAAAAAAGTGGAAAGACATGGGGCGTTATTTTTTGAAACATGATAATGAGTAGTTTCGGACTCCATCGCTCAGAATCACATGCCATGTGTTTTTCTGTGAGCAATGTTAATGGTATCCAACGAAATATTCAATCTTTCTGGATAGATCTTTTAATATGATTTGATTATTTTCTCTCATTATCACTATAGCCATGCTGATGTTTACATCCTTTAGACCAGTCACCCAAGAAACATGTATCTACTTTTGAAACTTATTGTCTATCCTCTTAAGATAATGCAAAAAAATTTCAGCTGTTTTCTAGATGCCATGAATGTATTGTAGTATCAAACAAGCCTCATGTGAAGAGTTTTAAAGCAAAAGCAAAATTCCACTGTGCTTTTTAAGTATAACATTCATTTTTGGAGCAGGGGAAAGCGAAATACCGCTTACTTGATTGGGTGTCAAGTTCCCCAGCAGTGACGTCATAATCATGAAATATGCGCAATTTATTCTTCGTTTATCTCGCTTATGCGTCTAATATTTTTCTTTATTTCTGTTCATCCTTTTAAAATTGTATTTAAATTCTTAATTCTGTTCATATTTTTCTTTATATTTCTGTTGATCCTTTTAAAATTCTATTTAAATTCTATCGAATTCTGTTCATCCCTTATTGAATGGCTCTCTTATTGCATACGAGTTCCCTCATTTCTATTATCGTTGGATAGTTATTCATACGAATCTTTTCCCATGTGTTTTTTTTTCTCCTTTTTTCCTTAAATAAAAGGTTTAAATAAAAACTTTCTTTTCTTCAACGGCGTGTATAGGTATAATGTCTTCACCTATATTTTATATATTTCATTACATCCTGTTATTTATTATCCAGACAAGTCTAACTTTTTTTGTAGATAATTCAGTAAATGTTGTTGTTAAAATGTTTCGAACTGTTCTCGTATGTTGGTAACCTGCCATGGCCTCTGTAATATTCTTATATTCTCAATCGTAAGTATGGATTAGATTAAAGTTTCATAACTTGGTGATTTTCAACCACAGATGAATATTTTTTTTTATTTAAAATATCTGTGCGTAAAAAATTCTTTACCAAATAAGAATAATAGGACATGAAAACAGCATTACAATTTATATATCGTAATTATTTAAGCAGTACATTTATTGACTGAAACTACATAAATATATTTTATTTATATCATCTAAAGCATTTTTTTTTTTCAATAGCAAATATATTTTTGTTACTATTGAAAATCTAATAACTGGGTCGCTATAGGAATGGTCGTCTTCGCATATTCACCATTTATTCGATATTTGTTATTTAGATGGCCATATATCCTTACGCTAGTGCACATTTAAAAGAAGAACTTACTATTGCATGAAAAGAACAATTACAGGAAATTTTAACTGAATGATTTCCGAGTTTTAGTAAATGAGTAGTTAGCAGACAAAGGAAATATTTAATAATTCAGCTGATCTATTTGTTAGATCCTTAAATGATTTCATTGGATATTTCTTTGCATTTTATTTATCAGTCTGCTTAGGTTTTTATATTTTTTATACGAGAAACTGCTTCCTTTATTTTTATTTTCTCGTATACTAAATATGCAAAGAGAGAACGTAATTGCCAAAAAATTCAACCCCCAAATTTTGACAATTCTCCATATTTCAGATCTCTCTAAATCCGAACAAATTTTTGGAATTACATTAGGCTGTTTGTAAGCACAATAACTGAATAAAACGTTTTTATTTCGGAATATAGAGATTGGTGTATGGTTTTTATAAGAAGTTTGTAGTTTTTCTATGAAATTTTAAATGAAATCAACTCAGATTATTGTAAATCTGTGTATCTGATAGCCTTGGAGCAAGTGAACACCATAGCTACAAAGTATAAAATAGCTCACCATATAATATTATAGTCCACAAATTAAAATCTGAAGTGTAGAACTATATATTATGCTTCATTTAAATTTGTTGAGGGATTAACTGTCTGCATAACTTTCGAAGACATGTGAATGAATTACTGAAAAAGCACATCAACTTAGATAAATGAATTTTGGTGTATATTTTTGTTATCGAAATTCTAAATTTTTGTCAAATTTGGAGCCGAATTTATCCATTTCTATTTTCGTATGTATATCAGGACGATAAAAAAAAACGCAACAATTTAGATAATTGGAATTTAAAGTTAATTTAATTTGCTAATTAAAATGAGGCATGTCGCATGCAGTTGAAATATTTCCATTTCTTTCACCAATTTGGTAATTATTCACTTAAATTATCGGGATAGTATTTTAATTTAAATTATCCAAAAATTACTTGCATCCCATTCTTGTTGGGCATAATTTAGATATTGTATGTTTTATTTTGTACGACATGGAAAAAAATTCTTGAAATGTAGATGTTTTTAAAATGGTAATTCATTGGCATCAATTTTGAAAAAGTAAATTTATTACATTCAGAACAGAAAAGGAAACTCCTATTATATTTCAGATAATTTTTTAGAGCAATAACTCGAATGCTTTTTTTTTTTGAATTTTTGCCAATATTTTTAGGAATAGTAAATTACCAAGAATTGATTCTATAGTGAAAATATTTAAATGTGCAGTACTTGAAAGTGTAGATTGGCAGATTAATAAAAGAAAAACCAGCTAAGATCAGAGTAGATGCATCTTTTAATTTACATACAACGAATTGAGCAAAAGTTTAAGAAAATCAACGAATCATAAAATTTTATCATTTCCAACATAAAAGTTTCTGTTCCCTGGACGATGGTAGAGTATAATATTAAAGCTGCAATATTTTTTCCGCCTTTTTTTATTATTATCAATTTATCTTTTTCCTTAGGTTTAAGAAAAATTTCTAAAGTAAAGTTACTTCCAAGCATAAAATATACAGTAATAAACCAAAATAAGCATTTCTTACTGTTTCTCTGAATGTAACGACTCTGGAGTCGCACTTACATTTTACAAAAACCTCCTGATGGTAGTTTGGGTTGTATAATACTTAGATTGTTCGATAAGATAGTGCGAATGTTAAAGAAATGTTACTAATATTTTTGCCTGTTTTTATTGCGCAATGTTTCTGGGAGATTTGCTCAAGTGCTTAAGCGTAACGTATTTTTTACGTCTAGACAAGATAACTAAAAGAATAGAGTCATTGCAACTTACTATAAAAAACTTTCATTTTAGTAAATTATATATTTTAGATATGCTGATTATTTTCCTTGTTTATTTTGGCATTTAGATGTTTATATAAGCGTTTTCTTTTTCGGTCATGCATAATATTTTACGAAATCTTAACTAACATTAACAAAATTGTGACAGTCAGATATTTATTTTTAATTCTCTTTATAATATGTAACAAGATATTTAGGATGGTGCACATTTTTATTATCAAAATTGTATTACTAGCAATGAAGATTTGGAGAAATATTTACACCTATTGTAGGTTTTCGGAAGGCCTTGTTTTTTAAAATTAATTTACAGATAAATCTTGATTTGGAAGAAAATATCGGAAGATTTATATCAGTTTTTTTTAAAAAATAGATATTGCCTTTTATTGAAATCACTATAAATTTCAGCGAAGAAATTTCATAAAACGGTATTATATGGAACAATTTAGGCGGAAGGCTATTTAGATTTCTATCTACTTTAGATGCATCCAAAATGATGGCGTTTTCTCTAACTGTGGTTTAAAAATTATCTTCTATATTGTTTTTAAACACATTCTATGTGATAAAAATGTATCGACGTTCTTATTAGAAAACAAAAAAAATCAATTTAAAGTATCAATCAAATTTATTATCAAATATCCTTAAAAATTATCAAATATCATTGTCCTATTTATTATCAAATGAATACCGATGAATAGTAAATTTTATTTTACTACAACAACAGTCTTAAAACAATAGCCCCCTTGAATAAAATAAATAAATAAATATAGCCCCATTAAAACAATAGCCCGATTTCAATCACAGAAATATGAAACAAGAATTTAATTGCATTTAAAACGAA
>JAPMOR010007273.1:257642-274949 GCA_026543865.1 Argiope aurantia
ATAAATAGTTTCTCACCATAGAAATAAAAGTATTTGAAAACTGCTTTTAAAATGTATAATGATTAAAATTTTAAACTATCACATTTATAATAAATAGCATTTAACATTATGCATAGTATTCTTAATAAGTTATTAATATAAATGTAGATTAAAGATGTATTAAATCATTGCATGAAGATAAAAAACAAAATAAGTGAGAAAAAATAATATATAGCTTTAATTGGTGTGGAATTTTACAAAGTGTGCAATTTACATACATCAGTTTTAAGAAATAAACTTTACAGAGAAAAACATGTGTAATTATTAAAAGTTAACAATGCTTCATTTTTTTTTTTTTGCATTCATTGAGTAAAATATTTTAGACAGTTTACTTCGTATATTTAATAAACATTTATTTAAATGCATACAATCAAAATAAATCAACTTTACATTATTTTCAGCAAAAAAAAAAAAAAAAAAAATTGAATAATCCTTTATTAATTAAATTTATAAAATTGAGATATGGGAGAAAGTTTATGATTATTTCAGAATTCATATTTATTTGTATACTAAATTGCAAATTAGCATTATAGTAAGTTTCTGAAATCTTTCGGAATTTGCAATACAATTATAAATGAAGTAAAAACAAATCCCTGATTAAAATAAAATTTTTAGACAACAAAGACCAAGACTTAATAAAACATATAAACAAACATTCAAAATGATTTTTAAATAATTGTCTATATAGTAAATTAAGTGCCATCTTCTAGCCAAAATTTATAATTTACAGTGATTTAATTATATTAAAAAACCCAAAATGTGAAAAGACTGACAAAACATTTATGAGTATTTACTTTGCAAATGTTTCTACACACAAAAAAACAATATTTAAAATAAAAAGCTGAGATATTTAGGAAATGAAGCCAGTATTTTGCAAAATTCATTGCAATTGACTAACATGGTTTCACAGTTAAATATGCCCATTGTATGCTAAAATGCATGTGATTATTTATGAAATTAACTTTTTTATATTTAAGTATATTTAAGGAAAAAGTCAAATTATAGTTGGAACAAAATGTTACATTGAATTAAATGTCTGCTAAAAACTTAACTCAATGCAAATTTAAAAGAAGAATCATTTTACTGAGTATATTTAAGGAAGTTCGGAATAATTTTGATTTTATCAAAACTTTATATGGAATTAAATATTTGATTTATTGTTATTCTAAAAGCATCAATTTTATAAAAGTCATCTCATGAATAAATCAAGAAAATTTAATGTTTGAATAAGCCTTTCGTTCCTTAAGTACTTATAAGCTTTTAAAATATATGTGAAAGCTTGTAACGTAATAAAAAGGATGGTATCAATATTAAAATTTATGCAATGAAGGCAGAAATGTATCAATCTCTTTGTTTCCCCGAATGTGGGCTATTTATTACTTCACAATGTTATTGAATGTAATGAATATAAAAATTCAAGAAAAAAAATAATAAATGAATAATAAACCTCAAGTATTGTGAATTTAATTTATATTTATCAGACATTTATGAAATCCCTTCCCCTCTCTTCTCTTCTTTAAATATTACAGATTTCTTTGACAAACAAACATATGACTAAAAAATAATTTCCAAAAGATAGTAAAATATAAAAACATTATAGATTTTTGTAAGCTGATCCTTTTTATACCAAATAATTCTTCAACGCTAACCTACTTCACCTTAAGTTAATAAAAAATATTTCTATATCAACAATAAGGTAGTAAGAGAAGTATAAATACTTTTCTAAGACAGCAAAACATAAAAAAGTTGTAGTCTTTTTTTTTGGGGGGGGAGGGGAAATATGTTGATTTTTACAATAAATAATTGCTCAACGCAACCTTGTTTCAGCGAAAGCAAATAAAAAAATATTTCTATAGTAACAATTAGGTTGTAAGAGAAGTACAAATACTTCTCTAAGACTACACAACATAAATACATTGTAATTCGTGTGGGGGGGGAAGGATAAGTTGATGATTTTTACAATAAATAATTTCTCAACACAACTCTACTTCACCGTAAATTAATAGAAGATATTTCTATTTCTAAAATTAAGATAGGAAGAGAAGTATGAATAACTTCCCATCTTTCAATGACTCATAGCAATACTCTTGTTTATCTCAATACAATCAGAATGTTTTGCCTCATTATGATTTGTTTTTCATTCCTTGCTACGAAGCTTTACTTGAGATACTCTAGTTTCATAAAATTTTATTTTTGAGAAACAATGCCCATTTCATTCTTCTTCCAAAATACTGCTCTGTTCTTTCATTGTTTGAGAATGAAAAACACACTCAGTAGTAAAGAATGGAACTGAACAATTTATTATTTTCGATAGAATAGAATTATTTTCCTGTCTTTGTTATCGCAAAATTTTCAATCCCTTTAAGAGTATACTAAATACACGAAATTTAAAAGAGATGGTTATAGATTCTCTGAAATTTCATTACTTTTGGAGAAAGGCTCAAATATTAGAATGGTATGTACGTTTAAAACGAGAAATTAAATACTTTAAAGTAAGGGAAATATTAAATCGCATAAATCACAAAAATGCTGATTCAATGTAACTTAAATGGAAATTTCAGTTATAGTGACATTAAAGGATATCAATAAATTTCCAGGAAGAATTTTAACATTTTATGCTAGTTTAAAAGGATAACTGTCGGGGAATTTTATAATATATTTCCATTTATTTTTATTTAACTTCGCTCCTATCTTTGTAAATTTATAGAGAAAAGATTGACTTTACGTAGGCATATGAGTTATTAATTGTTGAGTAATTTTAAAATGCATGAATTGTTGTATTTTAAATTTTGGTTAGAAATTCTGAATCGTAAAGAATGTTTTGAATAGATTAGTAAAACCTAATTTTCTTTTAGGATAATTTTAATGCATAAAATTCTTTTATCCTGTTTATATTTAGAAAATTAAAATTAATGCAAATTTATCTTTATTTTCGAAATAAATTGTATTGCATAATTTTATTGATTTGGTTAGAAGCGTTTAACATATAAGAATTATGTTACTTCCTTTGTATCAAATAACATTATAAATAAAAGAAAAGTCTGCATATTAAATCACTTTAAGTTATTCATGAATTACATTTTCTGGAATTTTTGTACTTTAAATGACAATTATCTGGGACAACTTGTAAGGAAAATCTCTATTTTTTTAAAAAAATCATACCAAAGTAAGATTAACGTATAGTTTTTTCTTATTTAAAAACCAAATATAAATTCCAATAATGTAACACACTTTAGAAAATTCTTTTTAACATAAATGTGCTCTTAATAATTTTTATTTATATTATTATATAAAAGTTGAAAATTAATAATTGGACATTTATAGTAATTGACAGAATTTCTCATTTCTTATGTCATGAAGTTTCTCCGACCATCAGGACTTAGTTTCTTGAGATAACATTAATTTGAAGTAACTTATCATAAAAGAGCAAATAAAAAGATATTTTATCTTTAAGAAATAGAAAGTATCTGAACTGACCAGCAAAGTACGGATAAATCAATTAGACATATAATCAACCGCTCTTTAATTTGTTACTTTAGAGGAAACATTCAAAACAACACTGCCATTCTTCTTTTAGATTTCTTATTCTGCCTCCCATTTTATCTCTATTGAATTTCAGATATTAAATCTAATGATGGATTATATATACATTTCTGTTTCATAAATTCCACCTGCTATTTTATTCACAGTCAAAATTCAGTTAGTTCACTTCTTAACCCGGCAGGACGCGCGCGGGGTGTTTTGACACCCCACGCCTGAAAATATTTTTCTACCTTCCCTCCCCATGAACTGAAATGGTTGGGTCTATCAGTACCTATTTCCAAGGTCACATTCCACAGATAGTTTAAGTAAACAGCAAATTGGGAACTATTTTTAGACTGTTAGATTGAACTGGGGTGTGCTGACACCCTGTGCGCGCGGTCGTGTTAGAATTTTTCAGTGCGATAGCATGGCTTCCTGCAGTCGTTCAGTTCGGTCTTTTCCTCGTTTGACTTATGATGAAGAAATGGAAAGACTTCGGAAGTTATTAGAAGAGATTTCCTCAGATGAAGAAACCATTGAAGAAGAAACAGAGGATTCAGATAATGAAGACGTTTTCAGCGAACACCAGTCTGAATCAGAGGAAGAATGCAGATCTTCAGATGATGAAGTTTGTGAGCAAACTAGCTTTTTTGTCGGAAAAGATAAAACTACAAAGTGGCAGAAAGAACCTTTCAGAAATCAGAAACGCATACCTGTACAAAATATAATCAAACAACTGCCTGGCAATACGCAATTTTCTAAACATGTTACTTCGCCAATCGATGCTTGGAGACTAATATTTGATGATTCAATAATAGAAATGATTGTGAAATGCACTAATACTTATGTAGAAAGTATTTCTGGTAATTTCACAAGAGAAAGAGATGCAAAACCTTTAATAAAAGAAGAATTTTGCGCTTTTGTAGGACTATTATATATAGCTGGATTGCACAAATCTTCTCATGTGAATGTTAGAGACTTATGGGCGACAGATGGCACAGGATTAGATATTTTCCGTAAAACTATGAACTATAAGCGATTTCTTTTTATACTTCGTGTCTTGCGATTTGATGATATCAAAACTCGGAATGATAGACGAAGGATTGATAAATTAGCTCCAATAAGAAACTTGTTTGAACATTTTATCAGGAACTGTCAGAAGTCATATCATGTAGGTGAATACGTAACATTAGATGAAAAACTAGAGTCATTTCGAGGCAGATGCTCCTTTCGACAGTATATGCCAAAGAAACTAGCAAGATATGGTTTGAAGATATTTGCTGTGGTCGATTCTAGGACATTTTACACGTACAACATGGAAATATATGCAGGTACGCAGCCAGATGGCCCTTACAAGACAGATAACAGTTCCTGTGAAATAGCTAAACGCTTGCTAGCTCCATTATACAATTCTGGAAGAAATGTCACCACAGATAATTGGTATACCAGTTATGAATTAGCCGAATTTTTACAAAAACAAAAAATTTCTATTGTTGGAACAATACGTAAGAATAGAAAAGCTATCCCACCTGAATTTGCCTCGCATAAAAATAGAGAAGCACATACAACTCTCTTCGGGTTTCAAAAGAATATAATGATTCTTTCTTACATGACGAAAAAGAACAATTGTGTAAATCTTCTATCAACCATGCATAATGATAATCACATTGACGAAAGTACAGGAGATTTAAAAAAGCCGGAGGTAATATCATTCTATAACATGACGAAAGGAGCAGTAGATGTTGTCGATGAAATGGAGGATCTTACTCTGTTGCTAGAATATCTAACCGGTGGCCTATGGTGATATTCTTTTCACTTCTAAACATTACGGGAATAAATTCAAGGATCTTGCTGTTATCTACCAAAACCCCACCTGAAACATTCAGAAACAGGAGACATTTTTTGAAGAATTTAGCCTTTTCACTTTTAGAACCTCATATGAAATCAAGGCAAAAACAACAAGAGTTTCTGGATGAACCACAAGCAAAAAAGCAAAAATTAAGCTACCGTAGATGTTACTTGTGTCCAAGAGAAAAGGACAAGAAATCAAAAACTACATGTTTGAAGTGTGAAAAAAATATATGTCGAGAACATTCAGTAATTGAAGCGGTATGTACAAACTGCAAACAATCTAATGTTTCTGATCCATGTACACCCTAACAAGTTTGAAAATTTAATAAATATCACTCTTTTTATATACAATAATGCGTAAGTTTCAATTATAGTGAAAATTATAAGAAAAAAGAACAAAAATTTAGAGTCGATATCATTAAAAGTCCCTTCAACAAGAAAAAAAAACAAGGTGAGTGTATTTATTAATTTTTTACATGAACAATTTTTTTCAGTTATTCTTTTTTAAAGAAAAAGGGTATAATTACTATAAAATTCATTAATTTATAGAATTCCATTGATTTCCTTCGTCTTATGCCATTTATTATGGCTGGGGTGTGCTGACACCCCATGCGCGTCCTCGTGTTGCGTTTCACAGCGCGCGTCCTGCCGGGTTAAAATACAGTGTGATCAAGAAATAATAGGTGTTCGGAGTCCTTCTGGAAGACATATAATAAAATTTCGCCACCATACACATTAAAGCATACGGTTTCGATCTGTCAAAAAAAAAAATAGTACCAGAAAATACCGATAGAAAAAATTCTGGCTCTGCGATCGAAAAATTCATTATGTAATTTGCATATACGGATACTTCTGACACAATATCTGGGATAAAAGGAAGGGTTGCTGGAATTCAAGTCATTCTGCAAGAATTCGCCAGTAGATGGCGTTGCCACTACGTGAACATGCCTTATTAGTTAAGCTACTTTATCACCGGAATAAAAATACCAGTGCTGCTCTTCGTGAATACTGGGGGTTAAAACAGTTACGTAGAGCATCAATGACTAAAACTAACTTGCGAAGAACGGTTGAAACATTTGAAACAATAGGAACTCTTGGTGTGCAACCAGGCAGAGGACTTAAGGTAGGAAAAAGTTGAAGAAGTTGCAACTACTTGTATGGATCAGGTGATAGCTAATAAGCAGGATACCAGCAGTGCACGTTCAATATCACGATACACAGATATCCCATTATGGACGTTGCAGAAGATATTGCGTAAGATCCTGACATTTTATCCACATAAGATAACACCCGTTCAAGAATTGCTTCCAAGGGACAGGAATACTCAATTTGAGTTGGCTTTGAGATTTTCGGCTCGATTGGAAGTTGCTGACGAATGACCATGACTGATATTATGAAGCGATGAAGCTCACTTTCATGTGCACGGTAATATCAATACACACAACTGCCGTATTTGGGCTGATGCAAATTCATACGTTGGTCAATAGATCCCCATTCATTGGCCGAAAGTCACAGTTGGGATAGGTTCACTGCTTCTTTTATCATCAGCCCATACTTTTATGAGGAAGTTGTTGGAAATGGAGTAGTGACTTGTTCTGTCAATTCCGAAAGGTATATCGATATGTTCGAGAACTTTGTGATACCTCAACTGCAGCAAAGAAATTGTATCGATTCTACCATTTTTCTGCAAGATGGTGCGCTACCACACAATGTAAACACAAATGCGGCAACATTTCACAGACGCAAGAGAAATTAGTCGTGCATTTTTCATGAATTGGTCTCCGAGGTGCCCTGATCAGAGTCCTTGCGATTTCTGATGGTGAGGCTATTTGAAAGACGTTACATCTCAAACGAATAAATGATAATATGCTGTGAACCACCGTCGAAAACCTCGTGCACCGCATGCAGTTATTGTCATATAAGGCTGGTGGTCACTTTGAACCAAATTTGTAAGTTGCTATAATAAACGTTTTTCATTGGTATTTGGTGTGTTGTTATTTTCTGTTTCTATTGGCAGTTATGTATTCTTTTTTTCACACATTATGCACTTTGGTACTAATTTTTTTCCTTGACAAATCGAAATCGCATGCTTTAATGTGTATGATAGCCAAATTTTGTAATATTTCGTTCAGTGCATAACACGTTACAGGGCTCCGAACTTCTTCTGTTATTTCTTGATCACCCTGTATATTATTTAATCTCTTATTTCAATTGATGTCATTGATATGTGTTGTTATTATTATTTTGCTCAATCTCAAATTAATCCTTCTTACTCAATTCCTTCTAAATAAATAGCTTGTTTGAACTAATGCACAATATTTTCTGATGTTTCGATTATTGCACAAATTACTCACTATTACTAATATATATTACAGTAAATTTTTATAATATTAATAATTAATTTATTTAATAATTAGCTTAATTAATGAAAAATTATATATACATAAGATCGCGCTTAGAAATTTCTTATTTCATTTAATATGAAAAGATATTACTCTTTTTTTTCCTATAAATTGAAAAAATAATCTTCAAAATGGATTAAGATTAATGGATTAGGATTCAAAAAAAATTAACGTTAAATTATCTGTAGTGTAAACAAAAAAAATTAATTAATTGATTTTTGGATTTCATTATATGCATGAATAAATTCAGTGCAAATTTTCTATTATTTTTTTAGTCAAAAACTTTGTTTATTAAATACTAATTAAAAAAAATACAGACACAGAGTTGTTTCCTGATTACAATAAAATTATTGGGAAAAACTATTATAATTTAGCATATGTTTATTTCGATATATCTTAAAAATGCCTATAAAGTTTTTAATGAAATTTGTCTTGTCAGCACATTTCAATGTGAACACTCATGATAATTAGAGGAATGTCAAAGCGATATTCCGATTTTCACCAAGAATAGACCAAACTTTCGGCGATCATATTAAACAAAGCATATGTGATCTAAGTGATCCTTTGGAATGAATATTTCAACTAGCTTGATATTTTCATGCATGAATATTTTCAACTAGCGCTGCAGACATTCTGTCTATTAATTAACCTCAAAACTGGCAATTAATAAAAATAACCGATTAGATTTTACAGAACCAATTTACATTTTCCCCTTCGCACACAATTTTAATAACAATCGAATGAAAACTCTCCATTTTTGCATTAATTTCATTATCTTTTGGGCTTAAAAAATTTAATAATACATTTATTCCATAGTAAATATTTTACAACATCATATACAAGAGGGGTTTTTTTTTCTAATAATTTTTTGTAATCAGAAGACTTTTTGAACATCCTGCATTTTCTACAGGCATTATACATAGGAAATATGCATTAATAGACATGCAATAAAACTTATTTCATTTCCGGACATGGTTTATTTAACCGTTTTAGTGACCGTTTTAATAAGAGGCCAAACAAGATTTCATTAGATACATTCAAAATATACTTATCCGATATTCATGAAAAATGATTTTCATTTTATTTATCGTCCAAATCTATTAGAATATTTGTTTTAAATCTTGTTTTATTGATGCAAATTCAAAAAGCAAAAACAACATTATTACCTAAGGTAACGAAAAACATATTCTTGTTACTTTTGCCGTTGAGATTTTATTTTTCTTTCAGCGAAACATTCTTCCTTACATTTTACGGTTTTCTAATACTTTCCAGCCATATATACGAAATTGAAAATCCCACCTGAAATGCTTCAGCTGCAATAAATATCAAACTGCACAGCGAGTGAAACTGCAGTTTGACAGCTGAAGAAAAACCTATAAAGACTAGTGTAACAGATTTTCTCTGACCTTTATTTAATACTACATCAGTTACTATCAAAAGGCAAAAAAAAAAAATCATAACTTTGAAGTCCAAACAAAAGTTACTTCTGCACGTATAGAGTTAAAATATCACAAGGAAGTTTCAACGCAGCTTTCTCTTTTCTTTCTTAATTTTTTTCAATACATTTATTCCAAATCTTATGTTCCAAACAGTATGTTCAATGTCTCCAGGTAGAATGAAATAAACTGCTATAAATAAAAATAAGTATTTTTTTTTTTCAATTTCCCTCAATGTGATGGTTCTAACATCTTTGTTTTTATAGAAACTACGTGTGGGAAGTCAGTATGGTACAATGCTTTGAGAGTTGAAAAATACAGGGTGGGTACAAATGATGGACCACATTTTTAAAAAAATCATATTTTTGAAACTTCAGCACATATTAAAATACATGAATTTAAAGATAAATATATCGAGGGTTTTTTTTTTTTTTTGCCAGTTACAAATGTCCGATGTGTGACCCTCTTAATACACGACATACGTCCAATCTGTAATCCAGTTCGTTCCAAATATTTTGTAACATCACTCTGTAAATGGTTCTGAATGCTGCACAAATGCGTCCTTTAAGTACTGACAGTGTTTTTGGTATTGATGGTAAATAAACAATGTTTTGTCTCAATGATTTCTTTTTGTGGGATTATGTCAAATATAACAGACAAAACACAATGCTACAAAATTTTGGAAAGAACTGGATTACAGATTGGACGTATGCCGTGTAACAAGAGGGTCACACATCAGACATCTGTAACTGACAAAAAATTTGGTATATTTCTCTTTAAATTCATGTATCACTTATTGTAATATGTGCAGTAGTTTCGAATATATATATATATATATATATATATATATATATATCACGTCCATCAATTGTACTCACCATGTATAGTATTATTATGAGAAATGTATGCTATGTTTTTGTCTTATATCACAGTACATTCTTTTTTCTTGTAGGTTTGCATATGCGCTTAAGCACAATATATCTTTTATATCAGTTCTGAATGTCAAGAGGCAAACAGCAATGGATATTTTACACAAAATATGCATAAATATGTAATATAAAATGTTTTGTTTCAGTCAAAATTTAGTTTTACGGTTATTGCTTATTTTATTGTACTTTTTTCAGTAAGTTAATATTTATCATCTCCCGTTAAGAATATCCTTTTAAAAAAAAAAAAAATTGGGACTTTTATATTTTTTGACAAACGATGTTGGATAAAAAAAATAGATCAGAAGTTTTTTTTTTTTTCTGAATTTGCGAATATAATGACGTTATATATGTATATGTTGAATAAATATGCCATAAAAGACAAATAATTCCTATTTGCAATGAATATCAAACATATTCTTTTTTGTTTAACTTTTGTAAATATTGACATTTATAGTTACGTTCATATTCTTTGCTTACTTTTTCATGGCGAACCGGCATTTCATATGCTGCTAATTTTTCTAATATATAAAGCAATATGCAATAATTTTTATTCTTCTTCGTTAGAATAATGCATCAACATTTTTCTGCATAGGATGACCATACTCTAATCACATGTTTTTGATTTCGAGTTTATTAATTTTGGTAATCAGTAATTTTGTTTCTGATTAGTTGAGACTATGTTCAGAAACTAACATATAGAAAATTAAATGTAAAGGATTTGTTTTGTGGTGCTTTATCTAAGTTTGGAATTAATTTGAAAAAGAAGTTTTTTAATCTAAAGCAACGAAATTTAAATTTAGTGTTATTTGAAGTGCTAATCAGTCCGAAATGTTTGATCAATTAAAATATGGTAGTTTCACTTTCTGATTACTTATCTAAAACTTGCAGAATCTTTCTTCCATGTCTTCGACGATTGATGGACAGATGATATTAGATTAAATATTTGATGAACAATTATAATAGTCTAATTATCATAGCAACGGTGAAACCCATTGTCGAAAACTATAATTTTTTTTATAAAGTTCAAGAATAATTTTCATAGAAAATAAATTGATATCATTACAGAAATAGATTTTTAAGTTTTTAAAATGAGTAAAAATCAATTTCATGCAATAATAGTTTTGGGTACTGTTGTGGGGAAAAGCCAAACCTTTCTTCTGTCTTACTTAATTAAAATCCTAATTAAATTTAAAGAAACCTCGAATCAATGTGCACATTTCCACCTTTCAAAATATATTTAGGTCAGACGACCAGCTCTGTCGAAAGCTAACACATGCATACCGTTTCCTCTATTATTAGTAGAGAAAGTAATAGGAAAGGACGATTATGAAGCATTAATATTAATAATAATTTTAAAATGTTTTCTATTTATTTTATTCTATTTATTTAACTTATAAAGAAGAATGTGTGAATTTGTATATATCATAAAAATTCCAATTTTTGTTGCATAGATTTAAAAATTTGCTTTAAATTAATAAAATCGCTATAAGACTTATGCTCTTCTGCATTCTAATTCTGAAATAGAAAAAAAATACAATACATTTTGTTATTTTAAGGAGGGGTAATATTTACCTGCTGGTAATGCATTGTTTCTGAGCCTTATACTTTCATAGTTCCAATTCGAAACTTGCCAACAATGTATTGCATTTTTAGTTTTGTTAGTATTAATTTTGAAAATTATCCTCAAGTATTTTTTCACTAATGTGGGTAGAATATAATCAATGTGAAAGATATCATCTGCCCTAAATGCCGTATTTATTTCTAACTAATTTAATTATGTTTTGAAAATATAGTATTAAGCTAAATAAATTATCCCTAAACTAGATTACTCTTAAGCAAAAATAATTTGCTTTTTTTAAGATAAGATTATTTCTTATACAAGTTAACATCTCATTAATATTATCATTAGCAACAAATTTTTGGAGTAGAAAATAATTATTTAAAAGGATGAATATGCAAAAGTGAAAGCTACGATTTTCGTCGATAAATTCCTTTGTTAAGAAAAAAAACCGTAGACTTGAAACTCTTTTATCCTTTTTCTCTTTTACATTTTTTTTCTAGCGATCATTTTTTCCTTTTTAATGCCAAGGCTTTTATCTCTTTAATTTCTCACTTCCCGAGATGCGGTTATCTCTCGCACTTTATATTTGAGGAAAGAAGATAAGACGTTAATATCCAGCGTAAAAAAGATTTCCAATTATCGATATTTTATATAAATCACCAAAATCTGATACCGATACTTGACGGAGATATGAATCACTCATCATTAAAGCTGAAGAGTCAAAAAAATGTCGAAAAAAAACAAATTAAGAGAAACGTTGTAAAAAATTTAATAAAACTTATAAGATTTCTAATAGTTCTAGCCTTATTTCTGGTTTCTATTAGTTTTTATAGTTTTTTCTATTAGTCCAGCTTTATTGTGACTATCAATTTTCATATAAACTACTTAAAATTTTGTATCAGTAAGTAACTATTACATTTTTTTTTTAAATTTCCATTGATATAAATTGATGAAAATCTGGTATGTGCTTTTTTTACACAATATATAAAACATCCAGTCATGATATTACTTATTTTCTTTTAAGAATAAATTTAAACAAAGTAAAAAGTTACAAAATTTCTATGTGAATGAATTTCATGTTACTACATGAAATTACTATTAAAATTAATTACTATTAAAATAAAAAAAGTAATCTTGCTTTTCCAACAGGGGACCTTTAAATTTATAATCATTTCTGTATTATACTGTTTAGTAAAAGGGAGAAAAAGGTTTGTATTGTGTAAAATGTTTTCATTTTACATCCTCTTATATGAAATGCAGGGAAAAGTTGTAATCTTCAAAAAATCCGAATTCAAATTCGAAATTTTGCCTACTCTCAATGTGTTCAAACTATCCTGAATCCAAGAAATACACATTTTTGGCATATCTGTTTGTGTGTCCATATGTCTATCTATCTATCTGTCTACGAACAAAATAGATTAGACAAAGATAGAGAATTTGATATACGTCCCTAATTTGTAGATTTTTATTAAATTTTGAATGAAATCCATTCAGAGGAAGTCTGTTTTTCTAGAAGTTGGAGTTTTTACAACCATAAAAACTAGCTAGACAGAGCTAGCTAGTACAGAGCTAGACACGTAAAACATGGTTGACAGGATCAACATCTGCAGTGGATTCCGATCAAATTTTGAATCGGAAATTTCAAGAGAATGATTGTCTGTCAGTCTGTATTTTCACACACATGTAAATGCTATAACTTAAAAAAAATCAATAACGTAAATCAATGAAATTTGGTATGCAATTTTTAAAACTACAACTGTAATCAAAGTTTTATTTCATTCGGTCGGTGTATAGGTATACACAATATATATTTGCGTGATAGATTCTAAAAATGCCAGATTCACATTGCAGAATTATATTTCGCACATGTTGTTTGCCTATACCATGCGAGAAATTCGTGGCCTTACCAAAATTCCGAAAATATATACGGAGTGAGAGAAAGAAGGCTATTAGGAGTATGTAATTTTTGAGGAGATTGCTTTTGCTAACTTAAAATCGATTACCATTTTTTTATTATCCTGGCCTATAGAACGCTAAGTGTGTGACAAAAGTCAAGTAAACATATGCGTGTGTGACACTAACAGGTGCACACATGCATTCTAGTTATTATACAAAGACGTTATATGCAATATATTGCACTTTACATTGTTTATTGATAATTATACTCGTTCATTTTTTCTTGAAAATAATTGAATTAAAGCATGAAAGTTTTGTTTCGATTCTCATACATTACATTTCCATACCTTACATTTCTCATACATTATATTTATGTATACCATTTACATAAGTGAATGTAACTGAAATGGAAAGTCTCCAAAAAAGTTTTATTTCTTTCCACTATTTATACAGCACACATTTGTTTTAGTTTCTGTAAAAGAAATTTAATGATTCACTAAAAACAATCTCACCTCTCCCCACCAAACTATGTGAAATTTATATTCGAAATTAATTGTTTCTGTGTATTCAATAAAGAAAATGCTTCTTATATCTATCTGTTGTAATTAATATGAATATAATAACCCGATACTTGAGTTAAATTGTTAATGTTAAGAAAAGTATCTAGAGTTGTTGTGAAGATGACTAAAATGAATGATGGTTTAATGATAGGATTACAACTATTTTCTTATGATTTCAAGTTGGTGTGATGCAGAATAGAGACTACGATGCCAGCTCGGATTTCGTCATCATCATCATACGGTTGAAAATTACTAAATCCGTCTCAAAACAGTTCTATGTTGGTGCTTCATAATGGAACGTTAAACTAACCAAACTAATAGCCTTTTTTATTATATTTATCCAATATGTTATATGAATTTAGACTTTCAATAACATTGTAGCGTTAAACAAGAATTTAATGTTATTAAATATTTATCTTTAATTAATCTAAAAATCTATATGTTTTTCAGAAGAAAATGCACTTTATTTTTTTATGTCCATTTGATCTCAGTTAAAATTTTCTTTCTAAAACGCAGGCTGTAGATTCAAATGCAATTTAAAACAAATGCTTCATTTTAGTTAACATTTGGAAAAGTACTCAGTTTTTTTTCTGTTGTACATTTTCGCATTACATTTCGTGCTTAATATCCACCATTATTCTTAGCCAAAATGTAATTTTATATTTATCGAAATGGTTTTTGCTTGGCTGTAAAATATCTTCTGCTACTTTCCGAACAAAGTATTTAAAGCTAATAAAAAATCATTTAATGTAAGAAATATCGATAATGAACTTACTTCCGTTCAATCATATCCCAGTGTACAGGACATTAAATTTTATTTCTTAAAAGAATTGCATGACATGAATTTGTATTTATAAAAACATATTGTATAATAAAACCTATATTATTTTGAAAAAAATTAAGAGGAAGAAAATTTTTTTATTTAACATCAAGCACAGTATTTAGTACAAGAATCCTCTTTGTTTGTTAAAAGTGTAATTCAAGTGTAAAAATTGTTCAAGACCTCTTTGGATCTAGAAAAAACAATGTTTAAATTTATAATTACAAGTTTTTAACACACATTTTTTACAAGTTTTAACACACATTTTTTACAAGTTTTAACACACATTTTTTATAGATTTCTTACGTTACATTTTCTATGATATTTTGAAAAAAATGGTGGGAAAAAAAACTTATTTTTACATTTCTAAGTGCGTGCACAAAAACAAATCACGTTCTTTTTAGGCATAATATCTAGACTGTGATATTCTTGATTGAAAAGAACATCACCATACACCTGATACAACAGTTTTTTCTTATTTGTTTGCGATTTTTAGTTACATATTTTTGCTCAATATGAAAAATTGGCCCATACTGTTTTATTACAATTATTTTTAATTAGTTATTACAGAAATTTTTAATCCTTACAGTTTTTCTTTAAAATTGTTTTACATGTAAATAAATGTTTATTAATTTAATTATGAAGAAAAATTGAATTTTCAATCTAATAATTCCTAGAATTCATATTAATTTTAAATGCGCATTGCCAAGTACTTTATTCCTAATTGTTCACGCGAATGTCGCTTAACGCCAAACTTAGCAATCTTAAAATTACGGCAACCCCTTTACCCGCCCTTCCGTTCGAGCCTTTCAGGGGTTCATTAGAACGTTGATCCGCATCAGCTCCCCAGTCCCCTCAGAAGCTGTAAATAACTTCAGTTTGTAAAGCTTAACAAAGCCAACCGCAATTAGCCATGTATTATATGAACTACTCACCGCAAAAGGAGTGTATACAGTGTAAATAAAGAAATTAAGTTCAGTCCACAGCTCACTTCGAATCACCACTAATTATCCATCATATTTCACGATTTTTCTTTCACTAAATTTGTTTCATAATATTATTTCTGAGATAAAAATTATTTCGATATAATTGATAATCTCTATATTTTTTACTACTATATTTTTTCTATACGGTACTATATAAAATATTAATTTTGAAGCCAAACCCTATATAGCCTTATAGGGTTATTTTATGTTCACTCTATTCAATAAAATGGTAGAAGTCCCATTTCATATTTAAACTGTGAAAGTTAATTAAAGTTCTGATAATTTAATATTCCTTAAATAATCAAAAGTAAACGAATATAACGCAGGAAGAAATGAAATTATTTTATCATTATAATTAAACAAATTAAATAAGCCTTTCCAACCAGACTCACTAAACACAGAAAAGTAAAACTATAATGACACATTGAAGTCTATAATAGATTAAGTACAATAATAATTTTTTTTGTTATTAACTTTAAATAACATATTCGAAATAAATTATAAATGAAAATATTTAGGCTTAATTTTTGTACTATTTTAAAAATCTGGTTCATCCTGATCAGATTGAACACGTAGAAATCAGATTCCGGAACATACTGTTATCATATATTAAGCATTATATTATCCTATGTTAAATATTATTATCCTATATTAAGTACATATTATAGGATTTTTTTAAACCTTAGAATGAAGTATTTAACCAGTGACTGGAGGCAGAGGTCAAAATGTCACCACGTTGTTCATTAGCTCTGATTTTCCAGTGGTATTTTGTCTTTGAATAAAATCATCTGCTCTGTACCTTCAAGTTATTCTTTCAGCAGTATGTTGACGAAATTCTAAATATGAATAGGTGCATATTATAGAGTTGTTCTTTTTCAAAGTTTTTGCTATTATTTATGTAATCATTGAGTCTATGTCTCTGAAATTGCTTTTAATTCGAATAATGAAAAATAGAATAAATAAATATTCTTAAAATAATACTTTAAAATATTTGTATTCTTCAGTTTTGTTTGTTAAGTTCTAACAGTTATTTGCACTAGTGTTATTCCGTAATATCTAACATTTTTAATATTAATACTTTTAATATTTTTGGTAACTACATGATTTCTAAAATGTGTTGTGTTTCCAAAATAAATCCCATTGCTATTTACAAAAGAAAAAAAAATGAAAAATAACGATAGAGTCACTTTGACTCCATGTCTCTGGCTGCGCGAGGAAATTCATGTCTCCAGTTATGGGTTAAAACAATTAAATTATTGATGTTTTATCTTTTATTTTATATCTAAAATATACATAATACAAAGG
>JAPMOR010007273.1:275049-371865 GCA_026543865.1 Argiope aurantia
GTCATAGATCCCATCCCTACACACTCATACCACATGCGACAGAAAAAAAAATATTCAATAGAAATCATTTATAAAGCAGAACGAGTTTTTCTGGGTCAGATAGTATATATATATATATATATATATATATATATATATATATATATAAGTTAAGCTGATAATTTAATTTATCTTTCTTACAATGCAATCCCTTAGTTTGATATTGACGAAAGTTGCAACATTTTAAAAAAAGAAGAAAAAAAAGAACAACCGTTTTCGTTTTTACTTGATACAGTTGGATGAAATCTCGAAACTGGAAACAACTGGGGCAATAAATTGACCATGCAGTGCTCTCCGAAACTCGACTTCGGTGCTACTCTCAACATTAGTTTGTTTAACGGAGCGTAAAAGATTTTTAGCTGCTCAAGATGCCATCTATCATTTCTACGAAGTTTGCCCCTGTCAGATTTTTCGTAATGGTTATTTATCCTATCTTACATGCTTTCAAAGCATAACACAATTTCAGTGCCCTGTTTATGCTAAATTTTATGGATAAACTTTTAGAGTCTGTTTCTTAATGCTAGCGCTACTACATTTCACTCCGGTATGTTTGCTTATTTTTAAATATGGGTTTCAGAGACCATAATGCCCATAGTTCTTTTACTTCGTGGATGTTTTTATAAATAAAACTTTTGATGTAGTATTTCATTTTTGTAAATATATTTAGAGAAAAGAATAATACTTACATTTTCTAAAGGCCTCTAAAATTTGTAACATACATTATACCTGTCCGTTTTATTTTTAATTCATAAATTCATGATTGAGATATTTTAAATCTAAACTAAATACACAATTTCACGGATGGATTTAATTCATTAACGTTAAAATATTTATTTATTATTTACGATTTAGTCGATTTACTTCCTTTCATAATATTATAAATTAAGAAAAGTCGACTAAAATAATCCATCAGCAATGTATTTATGAGGCTTATTTGTTACACAAATAAATAAATAAAAGGAGAAAAATGTGCATGTTTTTGTAAATATGTGCCTTTTGTAAGAAGGGTCGCATTTCCATATTTCAGGAACTGAAAAATGTATTTTAAATTACTTTTACAATTATTTTTTGTATCAAGAACAGTTTATAATGGCATTAATTCGCCACCAGTTGTATTCTTTATGTGTGTGTGTGTGTATTTTTAGTACACAAATAAATAAACAAAGGGAGAAAAAAATGTACTGTTTTTTGTAAATATGTACTTTTTTTAATAAATGTCATATTTCCTTAATATTTTAAAAGAGAAACGAAAAATATGTATTGTAAATTATTTTTTATGATTATTTTTGCATCAAGAACAGTTTTAAGATGGCATTAATTCCCCACCAATTCTATTTTTTGTTTGCGTTTTATTCTCAAAAACTGTAGCAAACGAAACGAAAAAAGCATGCGATTTTTATTTTTGAATTATTCTCATATCAATTAACGAAGCCATTATTGATACTTAATTTCTGAAATATAAATGTCAATCCTTCTTGCAATCTTTTACTGGATCGCTTGTTTGGATTTTAATAGAAAATATAATCCTTGAAGTAACGGATTTTCAACTGAATCCAGTAATTAATCCCACATTCCTGAGATCTTTTAGTAATTGCTTGATATTAGCAATGATAGCAATTGATGATTTTAGATCATAGCAATTGATTGATGATTGCATTGATGAACACTCATATTTGTAAGAGTGACGTCATTGTAATTTAAGGAACTTCGATCTAATCTATTGCATACTAAATATATTAAGTGAATTGAGTACTTTATCTATATAAAAATCCTTTAGTCATTGAGACAGTGGTATTAAGATGAATAAATAAGACATGAGCATCTCTATTATTGTTAATCTTTGTCTGCTATTCTCCGATATATTATCTAAATAATATAGAAGTGACTGTAGGCTTTTATTTAGGAATATAATAAATACATAAGACAAATTGATAATGAATAAATGGTACAGTGTAAAATGTCACTTGAGGCAATTCTATGACATATAAGCCAATTTCGATTATATTACGTCAAAATATATTTTCTAATATCTTGATTTAAAATTTCAGTTTAGAGATTCAGTCATAAATTTATAATTTGCTTATCATCTATTTGATGTTGAAACATTTTCCTCCTATGAAAGGTAATTTTTTAAACATGATCTAAAATTCAAAGGAAATTTAATGAAATCAAAGTATACATCATAAACATTTGTCCTCACATTTTAATTTTTCCCTGTTTGCATTTCGTAAAGGAATTTATAGTCACTTATCGAAATGATTCAGTTATTGATATAGCTCATGTACATATCAAAATAAAATTATGCATTATAAGTTACTATTTTTTTTTCATTTACTATCTCGAATTTATCTGAAATGTATGTTCATAACTTTCAATTATTATCGTTTATATTAAATCCATACTTTTGTATTTCAGCTCGAATACAATTGCATTGAATTTTTATATGCATTGATTTTTTTTTATTTCAGCTTATTATTATTTATATTGGAGCTTTTCATTAAGACTATTTGGTTTAAATTTTAAAAAATTTCTTTGTGAATCAAGACTTTTTTTTATATCCACAGATAGAGATTTTAAAAGCTAAAGAGTCTTAAGAAATTAAAGAAAAAAGAATAGGGAATTTTTTTTAATGTAATAGTGTAAGACTGCAAGCCGGTAATACGAAAATAAATGAAACGAAAATATTCCGTTAAAATTTTTAGAACATTCATTGGGTATTGGCATATTATATGTACCGATGTGGATCTGCCAACGCTAAATGAATTATGAATGAATGAAGGAATTGAAGGTGGCTAATTTTGAATCGATTAAGAATGTTATAGATTTTTTTAAAATAAATTAGATTAACAATCAATAGATAATTATTGAGTGATTGTATATTTCTTTAAAATTCCATTAAATTCGTGATTCTAAAAGAAAAATGATTTTTACTTAAATGATTATACATGATTGTACAAAACACAAGAAATCTTATAAAAATAAAATATAGTATATATTATAACTATAACGCCCTTTTTTTAATTATCTGTGAAATAAAATCTAATTTCTTAATATAAAACAATGGATTAAAATAAAGTATGTTTGTTATGTATTGTTTTTTATCTTCATGTAATCTTAGTGATAATAAGAGCAATGTATACTACACAATTTGTACACTTGTTGCAAAAATGAAACGAAACTTTTGGAATGTTTAAATTCATTACTTTAAATTTTGTTATGTTTACAGACAAACTAGTAGGATTCAATTTAATTATCATAATTACAATAGTTTAATCGTAGCAATGGTTTCTAATTAATTAATGTTGACTAATTTCACATTCCCATAGAGCTTATTATGGAGGATAATTTATATGATAATGCAAATTTAATTAAAGCATTTTATGGCATGTGTAAGTTTTAGCTTATTATGAAGTCAAATTTGTGTATCAAATCTATTTGTAATTATGCATATAAACATTGCAATACTAGTAGTGAGACTTTAAATGATGCATTACTAGCTATATTTTAATATTAAACATTTGTATTATATTTTACAAATAGACAGTAAAATATGAATGCATTGTAATAGTTCATAGACTAATAAGGATTTTGTTATTCTGTGAGCAGTGTTTAGTGATATTATTGTTTGTTTCTTTGTTATTATGTCATTTCTATTAATTTTTAACTCTTTAAAAGCTCATAAGTTCAAATTTTGCTTTATCATCATATGCTAAAACACTTAATTATTATTTTTTTTTGATTGAGGAAATTGACACAAAACATTTATATCTTATGAAAATAGGAACGTTTTGAAATGCACCTAGAATATTATAGAGATTAAGAGGAAAAAATTGAAATATAAAGGAAAGGGCATTTGACTCATTTTCTGATGAGAGCAATTTTAATTTCTGGAAATTAGACTTCAAAATCAAATAAGTTAAGAGAATTAAATTACTGAATGTACTTATTTTATTCTCTTATGCATTTTTTTTAAATCTTAAATGACTTGGTTTTTTAAAATGTTTAAACAAAGTCAATAAGTACTATTCACAATAACAAGTAAGTCAAGTAATTAGTATTCACAATAACAAGCAATTAAATTATATCATTGAATTATATTGAATTATCAATAAATTTATACTTACTTATTAAAATGTAAATATGTAAAATATAAGTAAGTAAAAAATGTGAATAATATGTAAGTATGTAAAAAAATAAAAACAGTAAATAGTATAAAATGAAGTTTCCTGAAAGCTTCTGAATGTTTGAAAGAGAAAAACTTAGGAAATACTAAACTGATATTGAAAATATATGCACCATTTTGTAGGGCATTTATTGGGGAAGGTTTTAGTATATTTAAGTCATATTAAAATAAAAAAAGGAGTTTTATAATTCCAATTTTAATTAATTTCCTACTACGATTCGTGCATGTGTAAAACAGAAGTATCTGTGCTTTGCACTTATCCGCGCATGTGTGTAAACCTCAAACTGCACATGCAGAAATAATAATAGTGGTGGTATTCATATACGATACATTTCTCTGCTTACGTTTCATTTGAAACAGCGATTCATAACTCATTATACCCAAAAAAAGGAAGTCCAACCTTGGCCGGAGCTTATTAAATACCAAAACGTTTTGTTTGTTACACGATAATGAAAATGTAGAAAAAAGAAACGTCCGGTTAGTGAATATCAGATTAAGAATGTCCTTATTTAGGGAATAAGTGTCTTCTATTGAACGAAGTAACCGTCTCTCTTTAAATCGGACTGCAACTGAATTACAGAGACAGAATGAAATAGACTTGAGTTTAAAGCTAATTATTTCACTTGGATGTTTTGCTACGGGTAACGCTGTGCGGGTACTGTTAGTCCTAAATAATCCAACAGTTGGGGAAAAATAAGGTACCTACCAGATTATTTTCCTTTTTTAAAAACAAAATTAAGTTATTTTTATAGTTTTCAATAATTTAAGCAGATATTACCCATTTGAAGTTTGTCAAGAATATAATGTTAACCGATATCGTTTGATTTGTATTAAATAAATCTATTAATCTTAAAACGCTTTAAAAATTTGACTAGTATCTCAAGTCTGAAATCGGTCATGACTAGAACGCTAACGATAGAGTTAACGCTGTTCGATATTTACTTTAGGATTTCACCGGACATTGTTTGCTCATATAAATACTTAGAACTAGATAAAAAAAATTAATGAAATATAAGACTTAGTTGCAAAGAAGTAGAACAAATATTATTTATACTGACTATTCAACTCAAATATTGATTTTACGAAAATAAGTCAATTTATTATTTAATGTTTATCTATTTTGTTTCGATCCAATACTGTTTTTTATTTACTGATGAATAATAAATAAACAGCATGCTAAATGAAGAAAATTATATTCCGCGTCTTTTATTTAATTTTGAAACAATTATTTCTTTATTAAATAGAAGAAAAGAGCAGAATAAACATAATCTTAGTTGCCTCTGCTTCGTCTTTGCGAATTAATTAAGGCAGACAAAATGATCATGAATATTTTCGCTTGCCCCCTTTTATAGTTAATAAATGGAAAAAAGTAACTTAAAATGCAAGAGCTTTTTATTTTATTAACTATCAAATAAATAATCAAACGTTCTATTTCGCAACAATTCAGGACCTATTAAGGACAGACAAAATCAAGAAATAAATCAAAATGCAATTTGAATAGATGTCAAAAAACTGTGTCGTTACTTTATATATAAATGAACGAAAAAGGATCGCTGTTAATTAAAAACTTCAACTTGCTCTAAATAGTGAACGGAAGAATGTAGCTGTTTCCATTTTTATATTTTGTTATTTTTGCATTCTTTTTTTGTAACCATTCCGGAGGTAAATGTGTCGTATATCTTTTCAAATAAGGGAATGTATTTTCCTTTTACTTTCTAATAATCAAAATGCTAATAGAGTGAGGAAACCGTGGATTGTTAATGGCATTTTATAAAAAGGATAACTAATTATTAAAAACTATATATATTGATTATGACTCTTCATAAGAAAAATTAAAATGGCCGGTTTTCAAAAATTGCACATGAATTTTAAATTGATTTTTCGTTAAAATATTTTAGAATTTCTTTGAATATAGTGTGACACATTATTGCACATTAATATTCTGTCGATTATTATTATCACATTAATATTTTAATCGATTGAAATAATCTAAGCATAAAGCTGAATGCAGTAAGTGAAAATATAAATTGTGCAATCCCAATCCAAGATCTATCAATTGAAAATTGTATTGACACCGTTTTATATTTAAGAGCAAAATACTATGTATACTTCTTTTTAAAATCATTTTTTTAATAAATGTCGCAGAAAAAATCCTATGATTCTTTTTTCACACTTTATTCTTAAATTATAGGACTGAGTTAATTCAACTTCGGAAGATAAAAACGTATACACTAAAGTATAGTTTCTAGTAGTGATACTAAAATTCATAAAATATTATCTGATTCGCGATTTCATTATTACAACTTATTTACCCTCTTCATTTTATGTTTAAAATATTTGTAGATTTTAGTTTTACTTGCAGTTAAGGAACTTGGTTGCTTGTACTTCGTACTAATTAATTTAGGAGATTGCATGTACTGCCATGAATATTATTGTTGCAGTCAATCTCTTCGGCAGTTCATAGTTATTTTGCTGAATTGTTTTTAAATGACAGTATGTATAAAAGTTGACTGCGGTACACATACCTTAAAACTGCCATAAAACGATCCTACCTGCAAAAAACTTTAGTTCCAAATTTTATAATTCTGAAACAAATGGTGTGGCATGGAGGGCATGTAAATTGCCAACTCATTATCATTTAGTATTAATACATATACTCATAGAACCATATCCTTTAGTGTTAATAGATATACTCAAAGATACATTATCCTTTAGTGTTAATACATATATTCATAGACACATTATCCTTTAGTGTTAATACATATACTCATAGACACATTATCCTTTAGTGTTAATACATACACTCATAGACACATTATCGTTTTATGTTAATACATGCACTCATAGAAACATTACCCTTTAGTGTTAAAGATATCAATTTTTATCGTATTAACATTTTTCTATGTCAATCAATTTTTAAAACGTGTAAACGCATTTTACAGTGGTATATTTCATTTTTTAAATGAAATTCTTTTTTTTTTCATTGTTGCTACTAATATTTCAGTTGGTCCTTTTCTATTGTTGATGATAAAGATATGAAGATCCGGCTTATTTCTCCCTGTTCGAATGAATTTCAATGTAAGGTAAATTTTTGATTTAAAAAAAATATTGCATTTAATAATCAGTTTAATTTCAGAATCAAGCAATGGTGAACGTTTTATTAAATATGATCATTTTTAAATACTGGTGCTCTTTCCTATGATGTAATAGAGTGTATTAAGATTTAGAGAGAAATGTAGAGAAATACAAAGCAAGATTAATGCAATGGTTATAAAATTTCTAAAATAATAAGAGTTATACGACTTTCCAAAATTTAAGTTTAAAAATTATTTGCTGAAGAATCTATAAAAATATTGATTCACAAATTTTTAAATGAACATTTAACAGCCATTATACCCAACCAAGCAACTAATCAGAAAAAACGGGTCACCTATTTTGGGAAGAATCGCTTATTTTGAATCGTCTTTGTCAACAAATATAACATGCACCAGACCCATTTACATGCTAATTATTCGATGAAGTCGAGTTTCAAATCTGGAACCTCTGGCCCCAAATCTGTGACCTTATCTCCAAGACTTTGCTGCCTAATGGATTGCGCCATTGATAATTTTGAGGTTATAATATGTACGAATGAATGTCCATATATTATTTCTGTGGGTTACTTTTTATGTTTTGCTTCTTCCATTACGTTTAACTCTATTCATGTAGTTTTTATCTTCTACATTGGCAACTTTTTCGATTTTTATAAAGTTTGGTATATATTTCCAACTCTACGTATTTCTCTCAATTTTTTTTATCTGCTTCTATAGACAACATGGGAAGCAAATACATTAAACGATTCCATTTAACTATTTTTAGAAGAAAATTTTTTTTCATTCATAGCGTAAGAATAGTTAAAAATGGAAAAACTTCATTTATATGGGTATTTTAAATTGATACAAATATTTGTACTTTCAATAATTCATTGTTCAATCTCATAAGTAGATATTTAATTAAAATAGCCTCAATTTCAGAAAAATTCAATTTTTATAAAGGTTTCACTACTTTTATTAATTAACAGATTCGACAGTCTTTTTTTCCAGTACTTTTCCTTATAATTTCAGCCAATGCCAAAATACATTGAAACATAAATTACTTTTGCTACCAAACAACGCTTCATCTAATTAAAAACCGATGTGATGTTTCCCCTCACTTTCTATGATTTTTCCCCTTGTATTTACTTTATTTATGATCTAATTATATCTACATAAATACTTCATGCAAGGTTGGTATAAATATTCTTACACGTAATTATGTTAATATTTTATTTTTTCTGTTATTTTTCTGGAATTAGAACGATTATTTTAATATACAGTTAATTAAATATGTGTTTTACTTTACAGCATAATGTTATTGATTAAATAAGCACTGCTTTGTCTTAAAGCGTTTAATGTAAAATTCTAATTGTATCAGATAATATTTACATATCTCATTTAATTAATTTTAGTGAGAAATATAATAAATGAATAAGTATGATTTTTCAAATTTCTGCGAAAATAAAATGTAGCAAAATTATTTACCACATCTTGTGAAATACTTACAAATAGCTATTTATAAACTTGCGGTATTAAAAAAGCACATATAATTAATAAAATACAAAATAAATTTCTTATTGATATTTAACTTTTTATCAGAGTGAGCAAAATTCTAATAGATGATTAATAATAACATCTGCATATTTATTGTTATTAAAATGAGATATCAGGCTTGAATTGAAAATATTATCGTACCTTTGTATTCACTTATATTGAGTAGAAACTTTTATTTCACTTTTCATTTAAAATAAATTGGTTCAAGGGTTGAAAATTGGGGAGATACAAAATTCACTGAATTAGAGGTCAACAAAGTCCCATGTTTCATCATATCAAGGAACTATATGATCACACATTTTTAGTGAATCGATCAAACCGACAACATGGCTGTTCTTGCTTCAAATTTAATTGATATACCTAGAATAGTCACCTATTATCTTGGTGAAATTACTTCTAACCTTACCTTAACAAATACGTCCTTATTTATATAAAAATAATATAGTCATGTCAAAGAACTCACAAAGTTTTAATCACTTTTTATTGTGTTGCATATAAACTCAATGAAGAGTTTTAGTTCTTCAGGATTAAAACAAAGCATTATGAGTTATGTTTACCATGATGGTTTGCAACAATGGTAGAATCAATGGGTAAAATAATGTTAAAATGTTAAATATTCTAATTTAAACAGATTTTTGGGTAAAAATATATTTAACATATTTGTTAGAATTCAGCTTATTTTTAGTTTTATATACATTGCTTTCATTATATAAATAACGATGTTCTTCTTTTCACACGTTGTCGTGAATTTTAATATTTTCGAATATTTTATTTATCTAATATTTTTAATTAATTATCTAATATTTTTTGAAATATTTATTATGAAAATGATGTAAAAACTATATTTCAGTTGAAATTTATTAAAGAAAAGTAGATTGAAATCTTGAATAAGGGTCAGAAATTATAAATTATCCGTAAGTAAAGGGAAATTAATAAAAGTATTTTAGAAAACTTATCAAATGCAGTTAGCTATAATATCTATTTGTAAAAAAAAATCTTTGCATCGATTTGAATTCGCAAATATCTCTTTAAAAAGTCAAACAAAATATATATTTCAATAATAAATTCTGAAACACATTTACTGAAAAAAAAATTAAACCAATCTTTTATGAAATATATTTTTTCTGTTTTCTAACGACAAATCTAACCTTTTTCCATCTTATACACATGCAAAGTTTTGAAAAGTTCAGTTTCTCAAAAAATTTACTTTTTGGCACTTATACAAGCACTTTACTTAATAGGTAAACATTAAAACTGCTCCAAGGGAAGGAAGAAGAAATTGCTTTTTAATAAACTTTAGAACACAACCGTAAGCAAAAATGTCTTCAGAACGAAAATTTCTTTTAAAAATAAATGCATTAGAAAATTATTTTTAAAAAGTATGAAGTTCCCTAGTTTTAAATCACCACTTTAATAATCGGCATTATATTTTCTTTTCAATTCTCATTCGTGTAGATTTTTAAAAGAAATTAAATTAAGTCTAAATGGAATATATTTATGTAATCATAACAGTTTTTATATAAACCGATACAAAAAGAATAGATGAATAAAAATGAATAATAAAAAAAACATAAATAGCAAATAAAAGCAGTAATATATAATGCTTTAGGAATACATTAATCGAGGTTTAAATAAATATATATATATACATAATAAAAAAAGAATTTGAAATCACTATATTTTAGAAAATATTTTAAAATGTTTGGATGGAATTGACAGAAGAAAATTTATTTCATTCATAAACTGAAAAATGTATAGATTTATGAAAACAAAATGTATTCAGAATAATATTTAACTGCAAAGCGAAAAATATATAATATACATAAATAATTTAAAAAATGTTTCTTATAAATTTGGCTTTTATTATTTCATGACCATCGGCATGAAATATATTTCTGTAAAAAAACAAATGTACAAAATCATGCTGGAGAATGTGAAATATATATATTTTTTAATTTTGTTTGTTCTTTGAATAAAATTTAGAGTAAAAGTATGGCAAAAATAATCAAAATAAATATAACTTTTTGCTTTAGATTTTATAAGCAAATAAAATTATTTATGCAACATTAAACATTCACTTAGAAAGAAAGAAGCAGCCTTTAAAATTGTGATAAACATTTTAAAAAGTTAATATATACATACACATATTTCAACTCGAAGTAAAATAAGTATATAGTTTCAAAGTGTGAAGAAACGAATACATCTCAAGTCAACGTTTTGGGAAACAGCTGCTCCAGTTATAACTATACAATGTTCTTATGTTTAATCTTGTTAAGCCATAATATATAAGGGACTATGGATAGTATTGTAGATCTTGAGTATTATGGGGTCAAAAAGACTCGTGCGTGTGCTGACGAGTTATGTTTATAAAAATTATATAATTAATACAAAATAAACTATACGATCAAGAATTTTCAAAATTCAAATTATGTGTATTGTTAATTCACTTTATAATTATTAGTAGTAAAATTTGTTTATTCTGAATATCTGATTTATGATTACAAAAATTGAAAATAATTTCTATATTATTATGATATGTGTAGATAAAAACAGTTTTTTCCAGAAATGATTTATAATTGGCAATGTTTGTGAGAAATTTCAGAAATGCTGATTGAAAAAATATTATCACGTAAAAAGTATTATTCCATTATGATTTTGTGATTTTTTTATTTTTAAATCCAGGCAGGTTTTTTTTTTCTTTTTTGCAGCAAAAATAACGATGAATTGATAATTTTTAGTTTTATTTACACACTACCTAGACTAGCACTATTATTTTTACTATTTTTTTTTATTAAGAATCATTTTTGTTATTATTATGTAAAAAATCATTTTACATAATAATAATAAAACTTAATTATATGAAAATGCCCTTCACTTTTCCCAGACATATCAATTTTTTTTCTTTTCCTTTTTTTGACAGTGAACACGAATAAATAAAAAGAGGACAATAAAAAAAATGTATGTTAACCTTTTTTATAAACATTTTACGCATTTGCTGCTGTCAATATCGGACGTCTGAAAAGAAAAATATATATTCGCCCAAATGAAATACATGCTTATAAATAATGTATGCTTATACTTAACTGAACTCTTAAAGAAAACGTGTTCGTCTCGCATACATAATTAACAGAATTTTTTTCCATCAATTTTATTAATCTTTACTTTTTCCTTTACCTGATTAACATTTTGTAAGGGAATTTTCTATCACAGAATCATACCGCGAACAACCTTTAAGGAAGAAAAAAATAAATAAATTACTCTCACCATGAATAAAAAAGAATAAAAATCAGTCTAAACTTACGCAACATATCCAGTGCCCGTGCGTTAATGATGTAATTTAAAATATTGCCAAAGCAAGCCGCTCTTAAAGAACTTGCTTTGAGTATCCTCTCTAACGAGCTCTCCAAAGCACAAAAGACGTAAGCGCCGTAATAGAAGATTTTTACTTAAATAATAGGCTCCGGTTTTCTCGCGCGAAATTCGTGTCCTTCGCGCCTACTTTTCACAGAAAGGATGTTCAGAAAGAAACTAATGCATTCTAATTTAGAGGGAAAATACTACGTCGTGAGACTCTCTTCTTTTGTTTGAAAAACTAGAACCATCAACGTGATGCATAAACGTGAGTAAATGACCAAAATTCTGGAGTGTGGGTTTGCACTTTATTATAAAATTTCAGCAGGTGGAAAGAGAATTCACTACAACGTACATTTATCTGTATTGAAATTTGAGGTGATAACATTTAATTATTCAGATATTAAAAATGTATTTGTTTATTTCTCTAAATTTAACATTCTTCATATGCTTTTCAATTAATGCATTTCAGTTTGTGCAACTTCAAGACATGTTTTATCCTTAATTTGATTCATAGAATATGAAAGGGCTGTCTTTTTATTAATGTTTTCTGGTCTACTTCAGAAAAATATTATTTACTCTAATAATTTACAATCATCTGTAAACTTAACATTCATTTTAAGGCTTTTAAAGTTTTTTTTAAATATTTATTGAATTTATTATTAAGTTTTATTTCATAAATTTTGAATAACAAAATTTTACAAATCCCTTAATTAAAATATTTTGAAACGAACCACGTATTTCAGGAGTTCTCATACATTTTGAAATTAGTAAAACACAGATAAAAAAATTTTTTAATGTATGTAACATCATAAAAGCATTTTACAATTAAGAATTAATGCATCTTTAATGGATTGTGAATAATTCTATCTTAATTTCATTTTTATAATAATATATAAAATGTATATTATAGCCAAGAATGAAAAATGATATTAAGATTTGTTATTAATGAGACTTCGTGTGAGTTTGTTTCATTGTTGACAATCTTAATATGTTAGAAACTGATGCATTCTAATTTAGAGGGGAAATACTATACCGTGAGACTCTCTTGTTTTGTTTGAAAAACTAGAGCCATCAACGTGATGCATAGACGTCAGTAAATGACCAAAATTCTGGAATTTGCGTTTGTACTTTATTATAAAATTTCAGCAGGTGGAAAGAGGGTTCACTAGAACGTTCATTTATCTGTCTTGGAATTTGTGGTGATGGCATTTAATTATTTAGATATTCAAGATGTATTTGCTTATTTAAACATCTTCTTGTATAATTCTTCGTATGCTTTTCGATTAATGAAATTCAACTTTTGCAGTTTCTTAGTATGTTTACTCTTAAAAATATGAATTTTAGGCCGTAGGGGGGATGTTTATTTTTATTAATGTTTATAGATTACTTCGGTAATATATTATTTAGTTAATAATTTACAATTTACAATGATGTAATTAGTTTCAATAATAATAATCGTTCTCTAACTTAATAAAAGATTATTCTCAAACCCAAGACTAACTTACCAATAGATCGCATAAAAATGAAATTTGATGTAATATGTTAATATATCAATATAATATTTTTTATTGTATACTATTATACAAAAAATTAGTACTATAATCTGCAAAAAATCATAACTCAACATTTTGACGAATCTCAGTGTTCAAAACAATATTATTCCGAAAAATATATTTATTTGTAATTAATGCATGTCTGTATACACAATAACTAGAAAGCGTTTTGAGTTAGACGATTGGGATTAAGTAATTCATACAGATGCCTTCCAAATTTCCGACGGAATTATTTTACAGGATGCCTCGAATACAAATGAGTACAATAAATACAAAAATATATAGCTAGATGGGTTAATTTTGGTGCATATATTTAGCATCGAATTTATAGATCATAATAAAAATTTGAAATTAATTTTTTTTAAATTGATCGATTTATGGCCTATATTTACACGCCAATGAAAATGTCATAGTTCAAAAGCGCATCAGTTTGAATAAGTGAAAGTCGGTACTCAGTTTCATCTAAAATGTATCAAATTTTGAAAATCAAATCCATTAACATTTCCAGATTAAATTTCTTATATGATCCTTTTACTAAATATAGATATAAATATATTTTATATCTATATTTAAATAGATTATTATATTTTATATTTTATATCTAAATATTTTTTGTAGATCTATCAAATTTCACTACCAATCGATGTCAAAAAAAAGGGCGTCCAAACTACATATTGGATTTTCTTTAATATACTACAAAGCCCAATATGTTCAATGGCAGAGTGAAAAAAGTACTCGTACCACTCATAGCAATGATCAAGTGTTATAAATTTTATGCATGATGGGGGGGGGATAACATCATTTTTTAGAAAGATTGTAAGAAGGTTTCTGGATGACCACTCTGACGGATTTTTTTTTATAATGAAATATACTTGATTCGCTGAGTGCTTTTTCTTATTTGTCAATTTTTCAGTCTTTCTTTTTATATTTTCTTTTTAATATGTAAACAAACAACCTTTTTATATTAAAACTTAGCCATATTTAATTCGAGTAACTTTATCAGCTGTTCTAATTTTTTTTCCTGTGATTAAATGGGGCTTTGAAAATTTTCTGGCTGTAAATTGAATTGGTTTATTGATTTATCAATTTGTATATTAATGCAAAGAATTCATTCAATAGATAGAAAATTTTCTTTTCTCTAAATGAAAAAATATGCTTTTGATATATTTAAGAAATAAAAAATCTCACTTTGCTTTAATTTTTATTTTATCAATAAAATGCATTTCATTTTTATTTACAGAAAGGGAAACATTTTATTTCACTGTATGATTATCTAATAAACCGTTTTATGGAAACTCCTTCTTCACGTTAGAAATAAAGTTTTCGCGTTTAGAATAATTTGATTAGTTAATTTAATAATTTCTTTGCGACTAAAATCATGTTTTCGAAAAATTCTGCTAGTAATAAATTGGATCGTCTAATCGATTTATCAATGTAGAGTGGCTAGCAAAGCTGTAATTGCAACAAATATTTCTTCTTGCAAATCTACCTAAAATTAATAAAACTATTATCCCGCAACATTTTTATGTTATCTATACCCAAAGCAGTATAATAGGATATAAAAACGTTTTTATCAATTAATATTTCGGAATTTTAAGTTAGCAATATTTAATTAGTAAAATCAATTTTGCAGAGTCTTCTTTCCGATTTCACATTCATATTAAAAAATAAAAATATTTAAAATTTAAAAGCAAGAAATTTTGTTAGAAAAGGACGTAAATATATGGCACTTGGTTACCATAATCTTTTTCGGAATATTTCATTTTTTAATTTTTTTTAACTGCTCCTGCACTCAAAACTGATTCTAACTATTTAATCTCATGCTTGAATAAATGCATTTTTAAAATGCTTCGGATAGTTTAATTATAATTAGTTCAGACTTAAAAACATTGATTTCAATGGTAAATATAATTAATATAGGTAAGGATAGATTTTTATTCTAAGGAAAAATACTGAACAAAATTTAAATTAGAAAAGAAAATAAACACTTAAAAGTAGTTACGGAAAATCCGTATCAAAATTAAAAAATAATTACTCAAAATCTGAACCAACATACAAAATATTACTAGAATTTTGGACCAAACATGATTTCAAGAAAGAAGACACGCACGCAAAATTCAAATAAAGAAGCTAACTCAAAAAAGTGATTATTTAAAATCAGCTATTTTATAAAAGAAGGATTAAGTACTAAAGGAAATGAAGTCAATCCAAATAAGGTCACAGTCATATGACTTGCAGCATCTAATTGTCAGTTTATTTCTGCTGCTACATAAGGTTATTTTCATTAAAAGTAAATGAACAATAGGACACCAAAACTATTTGCTTATGAATGGATTCCATTTTTATTTTTCGATGTATACAAAAATATATTGTAATCGTCAAAATTTCAAATTCGAAATTTTGTTGAATCTCTTTTTCTAAATCTCCTTAAATACGAAAAACACATCTTTATAAGTATATATGTCTGCTAATAAATATGATAATTGACAAACGCTTTAAGTTAAATTAATGAAATTTGATATATTGTATTTACACCAAATTTCCAGATTTCTGTCAAATTTTGAAAGAAACTCATTCAGAGACAATCTGCTTATCGGTCTGCTCGTGTACAAATGAGTACCATAACTACAAAACCAAAATGCAAGATATATATAACTGGATACACAGATAAATATCTAGAATGTAGACATCAAATTTTAAAGAGAATCTCTCAAAACCTTCCCCGTCTGCTGTTTTGTACTTTCACATACATGTAAAAACGATAACACAAAAATGTAATAATATTAATATAGGAAATAATGTATATGATTTTAGGTATACAATTGAATTCTATGTCAAATTTTGGTTTCAATGAATCGGAAAAAGGAGTCCAAATTATTTACTCGTTTTCGGGTGCTTTTATATTAACATGTCAAAAAATTTCTACAGCTCGCACTTTAGGTTCAGTAAAAATGTTCAATTTCAGCTAAAGATCGATATTGCCAAACTATTGTTTTCAAATGTCATACATTACACACACGCTTTCTTTATTGTACAATGAAGCACTTAATTCTCTTGTGTGAAAATAAAATCTGAGATCTCGGGGCCTTCAAAGACTTTTCCAAAGTCCATAATTTTATTCAAGGTGGTGGGACAACATCTTTATTAGAAAGTATGCAAAAACGTTTTGAAGAAACTAATATTACTGGTTTTTTAATATCATATCGACAATAAAGATGACATAGCATTTCAAGAAATTAGAATTTACGACCAGCATTTCCAAAGAATGCTACCTCTTGCATGCCTAGGATATCATTTTAACTTTCCCACCGACTAAAGTCTCGACCGCTTTTGCCGAAATTTATAAGTGTGAAATCTTCTTCTAAATTGTTTTTCTCATTTATTATTATAAATTGTTATATTTTAAATAAATCCTTAATTTTTTCTTGCACAACCATTTACTGGATAATCTCATTTTCATCCCAATGCTCTATTCACCTGTTATGTCCGGAGGTTAAGAACCTTGGGTTCAATCTGTGACACTTCTCCACTTCTCTCAAATTAACAGATTGGTAATTTTCTAATTGAAATCACTTTATAGATAATTCGTGTCTATCTGTTCTCAGAAACTGGATAGGATAAATATTCACTCTTGAAGTTTAGAAATAATAAATGAAAAATTTACTGTAAGAAAATACGTTTATTTATATTTAAGTTTGGAGACTTTAATTATTTGGGGTAATACAATGCCAATGCATAAAGAAAGCTTTATTTATAGTATTTTTTTTTCCTTCACATTTACGAAAATACAAAAACAAGCATAATTTTGCAAAATAATGAAACATCGTCTGCATATGAAATTTTTACGTAAATCAATTTAGCGATGAAAATGATTGCATGTAATAATTTGTAATACTTTTATTTCTAGTATTTCCTTCATATTTTAATAATGAATAAAAATAAATTTTCAATTTTCAAAAGTATTATGCTATTTCGAATTTTCTTAGAGATCTAAAATAATCTCTTTCGTAAAGTGAAAGAAAAAATATATATATTTTTAAAATGAATGCAGACAGAGAATTGAATGATATTCCGCTGATGCATTATAATTACAAATTAAACTTCTGCAATATTAAACTCTTAAATTAATTTTTCTTAAAGCGAATATTTGCAATTGTATTTGATTTAATCATAAATTTGAAAGAAGTTCAGTATTCACCAGTATAAATTGTCACAATGTTATAAAAATAACTTAAATATTTTAATTAGCTTCCAATTTCAAATTGAGTTTCATTAAAGAAAAAAAAAGAACACTATATATATATATATATATATATATATATATTACTTTTAAATGAAAATCTAAGAATAAGTGTCCAATTAAATTAATACAAAACAATAGAAATATAAATCCGTTTCATGAAATTAAATTATTTCTGTTTTCAGTCAGTCTTTAATTACAAAAATGATAATATTGGAGAAGGTACTGCTCAAACTGAAATTTCTTGCTAATTGTTTTACACTACTAAAGTAGCTCTTTTATTTCTTATGTGTAATTTGATTTCACCGTCGCATTACTCTAAGTTAATTGCATTCATTCACTATTCAGTAACTTCGCTGTTATGCCCCAAAAAAAGTTTGAAAAAAAAACTCGTAAACTACAGAAATGATTACACGCTGTTTAAATCATCGTTTTTACCCATTTGCGTAAGCATCGGCTTAAAGCGAAAAGACTTAATTAGGAAAAATTCAAAACCGGAGTTTTAAGTGTCCAATTAGTTTCGATGACTTAAGTCCCTATACGCTTCAGATATCCATGCTGATTAATTTAACTACGAAATTCAAGTACCTCAGAAGAAAGTAAAATTTTTTTAGGAACCCGAATAATGTCCTTATCATCATCTACATTTTCAAATTATGAATCCTCTAGAGGAATTTTTATCATCGTTTTCAGACATGTTCTTGAGTCGCTTCATAGTTTAATTGCTGGAATGGTCTGCTTGAATATTTTCTGAGTCGAAAATAACCGCTTGAACGCGATTTTCAGTATTTTTCGTCGTATGATAGTTCTTTAAGACATACAAGAGCAGATCAAAGTTTCATTTATGTCTCCTTCTTATTTCAGGAAAATTCCCAGTGATTGGGGCAGTTATTTTTTCAAGATAAGCATTTTGATCTAATGACATAGAATTTCGTATTTTTTTATGGGACGTTTCTCTCCTGAAATATAAATATAAATGAATATTTTTAGTCTGAATTATTTATGAATTACAGTTATAAAATGTCTCATGAAAATTCATAGGGACATATTATGTTTTAAACATATTTATACGGAAAAGAAATTGTTCCTTTTTACATATTTTTTTTAAAAAATTATAACCTTATCTCTTAATTAAGTTACAATAAGTTATAATAGTTAATAGAACATATAAGAAATTTCAACCAGGAATTTTTTTCATTTACTTCATGCAAAACAAATGGTTAAGAACAAACTAATGATAATTTTTATTTAAACAAAATTTATTCGAAAAACATTAGTAAAATTATTAAACATTACGTTATACTTTAAACATATTTAAGTGAAAAAAACTTGTCCTTTTTAGACAATTTTTTAGCTATAGCCTAAACTCTAAATTAATTTTTTAGGAATATACATAAAAAAATGTTTAACCAGAAATTTCTTTTATTTGTTTTAAACAAAACAAATGCTTATGAACATACTGAGGATAATTTTTATTAAAAAATTATATCTAAAATGTTATTTATGAAATATTATTTCTCTCTAAATTAAATTTTTAAGAATATATATAAAAATTGCTCTACCAGGAATTTCTTTTATTTGTTTTATGGAAAACAAATGTTTATGAACATACTGATGAGAAATTTATTAAAAAAATGTATCTAAAATGCTATTTATAAAACATTATTTTTATTTAAATAAAAATTATTCGAAAAGCACTAGTAAAATTATTAAATATTATGTTATGCTTCAAATATATTTATGTGAAAAAAAATTTTTCTTTTTTTAAAAAAATGTTAAACTATAGCCTTATCTCTAAATTAAATTTTTAAGAATATCCATAAAAATTGTTCAACCAGCAATTTCTTTTATTGGCTTTATGCAAAACATGTGTTTAGGAACATACTAATAAAAATTTTTATTTAAAAAATGATATTTATAAGACATTATTTTCTCTCTAATATAAGAATAATAAGACAATTTAACCATATACATAAAAATTGTTCTACCAGTAATTTCTTTTATTTGTTGTATGGAATACAAATGTTTATGAACATACTGATGAGAATTTTTATTAAAAAAAGCTATCTAAAATGCTATTTATAAAACATTATTTTTATTTAAATAAAAGTTATTCGAAAAGCCCTAGTAAAATTATTAAATATTACATTATAATTTAAATGTATCTATGTGAAATTTTTTTTTCTTTTTTAAAGAAATTTTTCAACTATAGCCTTCTTTCTAAATTAAATTTTTAAGAATATGCATAAAAAAATGTTCAACGAGCAATTTTTTTTCGATTTTAAGCAAAATATATGTTTATGAACATACTAATGAAAATTTTTATTTGAAAAGATGATATCTAAAATGCTATTTATAAGACATTATTTTCTCTCTAATATACGAATAATACGATAATTTAAGAATATACATAAAAATTGTTCTACCAGGAATTTCTTTTATTTGTTGTATGGAAAACAAATGTTTATGAACATACTGATGAGAATTTTTATTAAAAAAAGCTATCTAAAATGCTATTTATAAAACATTATATAAACATTATATAATGCTATATATAAACATTATATATTTATATTATATTTATAAAACATTATTTTTATTTAAATAAAAGTTATTCGAAAATCACTAGTAAAATTATTAAATATTACATTATAATTTAAATATATTTATGTGGAAAAAAATTGTTCTTCTTTAAAAAAAATTTTAAACTATAGCCTTATCTCTATATTAAATTTTTAAGAATATGCATAAAATAAAGTTCAAGCAACAATTTTTTTTATTTGTTTTATATAAAACAAACATTTTTTTTTATAAAACAAATGCTTACGAACATACTGATGATAATTTTTTATTAAAAAAATAATATTTAAGATACTATTTTTATGAAAAAATATTTTTATTTAAATAAAACTTATTTGAGAATCATTAGCAAAATTGTTAAACATTTTATTATTTTTAAAATATCTATATGACGAAAAACTTATTTTTACATAATTTTTTGAACTATAACCTTATTTCAACGAAAAAGAATTTTTACGAATATACATAAAAAATTTCAATCAGGATTTTTTTTTTATTTGTTTCATGCAAAACAAGTGTTTATGAACAGAATCGTAAGAATTTTTTTAAAAAATATCTAAGATGCTATGTATGAAAAATTCTTTTTATTCAAATAAAAGTTATTACAGAAGAATTAGTAAAATTATTTAACATTACATTATATTTTAACATATTTATGTGAAAAGAAATTTGTTTTTATATATATATATATATATTTATATTATAGACTTACCTCTAAAATAATGTTTTTAAGAATACACATAAAATATTTCAACCAGAAATGCTTTATATATTTCATGCAAATAAATGTTAATTAACATACTGATTAATTTTTATTAAAAAATATCTATGATGCTATTTATGATAAATTTTTTACTTCAATATAAATTATTTGAGAAGAATTATTAAAATTATTTATCATTGCATTATACTTTAAACTTATTTATGTGAAAAAAGTGTTGCGTTTTTACATTATTTTTTAAACTACAGCCTTGTGTTTTAATTACATATTTATGCATATATATTTAAAAAAATTCGACCAGGAATTTTTTTGTCTGTTTCATACAAAAAAAATGTTTATGAACACACTAATGATAATTTTTATTAATTATATATCAGATGCTATTTATGAAAAATGATTTTTATTTGAATAAAAAATTATTTCAGAGAAATTTGTAAATTATTCTTCAACCATTCTGAAATTTTAAAGGATTTTTTTCTATGAATATTTTGATATTTTTATTAAAAAATTCTTATCAATTACATTTTTTAAATAAAAATAAAATATAAAAAATATTCCTCTAATAAGATATTAACATTTTACAATATTTAAAAATACATTTTCATTTTTTGTGATATTTTTGATATTTAAATTGCTTATTATATTTTTTCTATTAATTACATTAGTATTGAGCTGATTGCTTTTATAAATTGTGCTGATTAAAAAAAATCAATGTAGAGGTTATAAAATATCTCTGTTTAAGTATAATACTTAAAAAATGAATTCGAATTCAGATGTTTTTTTATGATTCATTATAATTACGTTTAATAACACTTAATAATGAGTAAATACAATACCATTTGAAAAAAAGAACAGGGTAGAATTAATTTTACTTTCAATAAAGATTTATTCATTTTTTTTTTTTTTTTTGCTAAATTACTCTATGCCGTTTTACTTGTATTCCAATAATTACAATAGAGTCTTATTATTTAGGAAAAATAATAAACGATTTTCATTCTTCATTTTCAAAAAGTGTATTATAATTTTAACATTTATTTCTGAATTCTGATTCTCAACATTTCATTATTTTCTAATCAGTATTAATAAATAGAAGAGAAAAAGGGATAGGGAATCTTCTAGAGGGGTGCTTAATTTTTTTCATTATCATTTATTAAAAAAGGATTTTCTAATTTAAATTGTTTTTAATGTCATTAATTACGTAGTTATTGTTGAATATCATTATCAATCGACAACACAACGGGTTATTAAGCATTTATTTTATTTTTAAATTGCATTTGTTAAAACTTCATTAATAAGCAAGATTCATAATAAAATTCTACCAGGATTAGAATAAAAAATAACATACTTAGAATTAAAATATAAAAATATTAATTTTAATGGAATTTAATGTTTTTTGAATATCAGTTTTAAGAAACGGACTGAAAAAGGAAAATTAATATATTTTTAAAAAGTTGTGAATGTTTATTTTTATAGATTGAATATGAATGTATTTTTTTTAAAATATTGATTGGTTAGATAAAATGGAACCTTTTTGATGGTTTGTAAGGTTAATGTAGCCATTATTTTGTAAGTACTTGAAGTTGTGATATTATAAAATCCCTTGAATGTTCCTTTTCATAACAAAAAATATTTCAAGACCAGACTTGAATAAGTTCTAGAGATTTAAAATATGCATCGAAGATTCAGGATCACACAGAAATGATGCGTCGGAAATGCCTTCCTGACCCTGTATAAATGGATGAGGAAGTTTCCATAATTTTGACAGAAAAACATCATTAACACCAGGGTGGAAACCGACAATGAATCAAAGAGCTTTTCTGAAAGAGTTTATCTAAATTTGTGAATGATCAATTCTTTGAATTTTTAATGATACGTTTTCATCTGAATAGTAGACACACTTTCAACAGTATGTATTTTCATACCATTCTGCTGCAGGAGCCGCATAGAAAAAGCAGATACACTAGCCAAGGAAGCTTTAAACTTAGAAACCCAAGAAATATCTTTCCATGAATCCAAAATCCAACTCAGAAATGAGACTAAAAAAACTAATAATTAACGATTGGCAGGAAAGATGGGATAATTCCATCAAGGAGCGAACAACCTATCAACATTTAAGAAAAGTTTAAGTTAAACGAATCGAGGATGATTTTTATCTTAACCATGTATACGCTGACCATGGTGTATTTTCTGTGCATCAAAGTTGTTTCTTTGACCAAAGCTCGACTTGTCAGTATGGCATTGAAAAAGAATCTATAAATCACATGATCAAAGCCTGTGCACTATGATGAAAACACAGACTTAGATGGCTAAGATATTGAATGTCTCTTGAAGTCGAAGAACTCATAAAAATTCCCGTCATTAAATCTTCTATTAGGGACATTTTGTCTAATATTTTATATTTAGCTCTGACCTAATGTAAAAAGTTAACACTCATTTAGTTTATTTTATGCATTTTTAATGTTTCACAACTTAATATGTAATGTAAAGTGTAATGTTTTTTTTTCTGTACCAAGATGCGTTTTCTCTTGAGGATTCTTTACTGTTTGCAAGGGCCCAAAGTCATCAAGTGTAGTTTGTTTCTTCTTGCTAGATGGGTTTGATCTTTGACGGCTCCATCAAGTTTCCCGCATGGCCTCTGGCTAGGTCGTTCTTTTGCACAGTATACCATTCTGTGACAAAAAAGTCCTCTGTATCATCACATTCTTATGGAATCTCCCTTAATTGGAGCTACCTTCCTTGCATCTGCAGTTGAAAGGGAACTTTCAGTTTCTTTATCTGCTGCTACCAGTAATTTTACCTGTAAATTTAACAATAGATTCAAGGTTCACGACACGGTATTGTGAAAGCACAGAAAAGTCAATGTTATTGTTTCTTTCATTGAGGATCAAACAGATCGACAAATCTATTACATCTCTGCTGCTTTTTCAAGTTTATATACATGCACTAATGTAGGACAATGCTGTTGACAGCTCTAATGAAATATATACACGTAACTCAGTTGCTGACGGGAAAATTCAAAATATTCCTGAAATTTTCGAGAATATTTAAAATTCCTTCCACCGAAATGTGATATTTATTATAGATCGCATTTTCTTTGACCTAATTTATTGGAATTCACTTGCTTGTTATACTTGGATTTCATCGATTAAATGGGAGAGCACTGAATTTTCACAAAATATAAAATAAATTCGATACACTGAATTCTTTATGCATATCGATCGTTATTAATTGTTAATTAATTTTGTTTTATTAAATACTGATATTTACTATATTTCAAGATTGCATACATAACTAAGATCATGGCTGATACACAAAAAAAATTCCAATTCATATATTTTATGATATTTTCATTAAATGCACTGTTTTTTTATTAGTTAAGTAGTTAGGCCCCTGGGGGCACCTTGTAATCGAGGATGATTAACTTCCGGTATGGTTGTAGTTTCTCACCACTTTGATGGGTACACAAAAAGGTGGGTATCTGGCTTATCCCATTAAAAACGGGACATACTGACCAAGTTAAGGGTTGTACCGTGTCCGGTGATGGCCCTTAGGTCTCAACCAATGTTCCCGCCAGTGTTGCTGTTGCGGCAGCCCGGTCATTCAGATTTTTTCGTGTGCCTTCGGGCGGGCCGGTGCAGCCAGTTTAACCCTTTATTTACCGATTGATTTTGCCATAAATTTTTCAATTTTATTTTTGCGATAGTAGTTAAGTTTCCTTGTAGAATAATCTCAGGGAGTCCAAGAAATTTTTCAATTAATCGAAATATTTTATTTCATTTAATTAATAATTAAATATTTTGAATTTCCAGGTTTAGCTTATATGAATCACTTGCTATCTAGGTTACATTCTCCGTGTTCTTTTGAATACCATCAGAACAAATAGTCATATTACGAAAAGAAAAGCCGGATTTAAATGGTACGTTTAAGTACCGTCTGTAAATAATGAGTTAAGGTTAGTTAAGTATTATTCTTTGATTTCTGTAGGAAATGCAAAATAAAACTATTTTGAAAGAGAAAAAAGGAAATGAAAATGTTGTGAAGTTTATATTCTTTTAATACTAAAATCATATTCTATCCTACTGTCTTAGTTATAGGAATCAAACTCGCTATAATAATTTATTTGACAATTACTTATTTTTATCCCCTTGTGCATATAACAAGAAATGAATATTACTTTTAATGAAGAAATTTATGTCACGAGGTCATTAAAGTGATTTTTCATAGTTAAAAATGATAAAAAAAAAGAAAGCCAAATGTCGAAGTGAAGAAGGGAAAAATAATGACTAGAAGAGCAAAACTCTTAAAAATGTCGATAACATCTTATAACATACTCGACTTCAATTTTTTTTTCGACTCAGTATTTTTTAATGGTTGTTTATAGGCATCTCGTGAGTCTTTTTTTTCTCTGGTATCTTTAATGGGTAATATTTTATGCTTAAACTTTAGGACTTACTAAGGAACGAATAAAGATAACTGCCTTTAAGATTTGAAAATTAATTTTTAACCATTCATTATATTTTTTTAAATATATTGATTTTTTGGAAATTTTGGATATTGATTTTTGGATTTTTTGGACTCTTAAGAAACGAATAAAATTATACTCCTTAGAAAGATGAAAATTGAATTTTAAAAATTCTTTTTAGACTTATATCCGAAATAAAGTATTTCATTTCCATTTTTTTCCGTATTCATTTTGTGTATGAAGTATGCAAAAATTTATAAGATTAAGTCGAGTGCACTATTATTACTTTAAAATTCTTGGAATAATAACATTTAAGTCTTTTGTAGGAAGCAGTATAAATATGGACACGATATCATCAAGAAGCAGTATTTGTTATGCAGAGACGCACGTCATTATAGATGTTATTGTTTGTTATAACAAAACATATCGAATTGTTTGTTTAAATTATGAAGTTAAATATTCATTTTTATCTAGCAAATTTTCTGTTCTAGAAACAAATTTATTCAGTATGACAATATCTAATAATAATTTATTATTACAGAAGTCAAGCTTCTAATGTAAGCAAGAGACATTAGAAGCGATAACTTTTTCCCATAAATATTATTAAAAATATTAAGAAACATTTTTTTCATATTCTAATTAAATTTCCGCTCCAATAGAATATATTAATCACTTGATAAAACACTGCGTCTTTTCATTCAAAAAATTTGCTAATTTACTTTAAAAAATAAAACAGTTTAATAAATAATCCAATAAATTTTTAAAAATTCAGTAAAATAATGTATTTTCTTTCATAAATGGCATACCAAATTCATTAGCATGACAAAAACAATAAAAGTATCACAATTGTAAATAATACGGTCATGAAAAATATTTTAAACCAGTTGATTTAACTGTAAAACATAATATTGAATAATACAAAAACCAAGCTTCTTAGGAATTTATGTAAATGCAGTGAAAGTCATTAATACTTAGATATTTTTTATATGAAATGTTATAACAATTTTACAAAAATTTCTTTGTTTATAAAGCAGAAGACAGGGTCAAAAAAAGATTACAAGGATAGTAAAATTATTTATTAGCATTACAAATTGGAATTAAGAGACATACTTAACGATCACTTTTCTACATATTCACCAAACTTATCCAGGCATTTTTTGAAATGCAGGCCAATGTGTTCTTCCATCTTGGTTGAAATCATGTCCTTGACTATTGAACGAATTCTCGCCATTTGTTTTCACAGGCCTGTTTCTAGAGAACCTTATTCTTCTAAAACAACTTTGTAGAAATACGCTTTCTTTCAATTTTTGATAACAGAAAATAGTCACAGGATGCCAAATCTATGCTGTATAAGGGGTGGATTCAGACTTCTCAGTTGGCGTTTTGATGCGATGCTTCAGTTTTGTAACAATTATAGGGTCTGACATTGGCACGCAAACGACAGCATCGCCCCTGCCCATAGATTCCAAAGCGTTTACGTCTGATAGCTTCATGTAACTTTGTCAAAGTTTTGTAATAACTATGTATGGTAACGGTTTGGTCATGCTCCAAAGGCACGATAATGGTAAAATCACATGCATTCCATAATGCGGTTGCTTTAACTTTATCGGCGGAGGATGTAACCTTAAACTTCTTTTTCGTTGGTGTATTTCCACTCTATATTGACTCTTTTCGTTGTAGGAATGAAATGACGAAGACAAGTGTCATTTTCAATAGCGATGTGATCAATGAAGTACCGGGCTTCAAAATGGAAACTCTAAAAAAACATGAGGTTGAAATCATTCGTGCGGCTCTCTTCTTCACAAATAACTAAGGTGTTAACTAGTGAACACGAACTTTGGAATATCGCACCACATAAGAAACGATATGCATCACTGAACCGTAGCTGAGATCCACCTCTGATCTGGCTGACGTAAAGTACCCATCGAGTATTTTGAATCATTTCTTCTACTTGTATTGTGTTGATGTCTATTGCTGAAGAGCAAAGACGGCCACTCGCTGTCCTTTTGTTCTTTACCACATTCTATCTTCTCGAATGAAAAGAGCGATACCATTTTACTACATGCTGTCTACTCATGGCCTCTTCACGAAAAACTATAATTTGATTGAGAATTTTGGTTGCTGACACATTATTTGCTCATAAGAAACTATTTGCTGCTCGCACTTCCACGCGAGAGTACTTTCCTACACGTCTTATCATTTCAATGGTTCTGAAGCCGATTTACTGATTTGAGGGTAGTGTCACGGAGTACTTGAACTCAAGGTTCTTAACTTTCAAAAATAACAGGTGAATAGAGTAATGGCATGGTAATAAGATTGCTAAATAAGGGATTGTACAAGATTAATGGAGGATTCATTTATAAAATAACAATTAACTAATAAATCGGAAAAATTATTAAGAAATAAGAAAGAAAAAAATCATCAATGAATTTCGGCTAATTCAGTCCTGAATCAAGTCGGTGGTAAAGCTATTCTAATGCCCCGACATACAGAAAATCCCGACGAGATCGGTTTGCAGTTTTTATGGAAGTGAAAAATCGTAATATTCAATCTCTTTAATTGTGATGTTTTCTTTTTTTATTCATGTTTTCAAAAAAACTTGTTGAGAGTTTCTTGAGAAAGTTCTGCAAGGTTACTACATTAAGATTTTTTTGCATATCTTTGTCCCTGATAAACCATAGTATGTTTCTGATTTGCCTAACTGTCACATTTTGTAATTTTTCTAATGATATTATATGAATCTTGAATGGCTCTGGAGGATCTTCGAACTAACACTAGCTATCTTCATAATCGCTTTTAGACATCTAGAGCAAGGTTCTCCATTCTGGGGAAATATATTCGTTACAAAATAATAACTACTGAAATGCTATCGTTTGTAATCTGTTCTTTGGATCCAACATATAGTAAAAAATAATATAATAAAAAGATCATACAATAAAAAGTAAATTAGAAACACTGATATTAGAAAGAAACAACATCACTTCATTATATATGGAAATACAAATTTATCCCGAGTCTTAAATATCCTGCGAAGTATAAAACAATAAACCAGACGATAATTTTATCTAGGTACATACTCTTATTTTTATTATTCATCTATAAATTTCTAAAACTATTCAAATAATGACAGTACTAAACGTGATATTCTGGTTAACGAACCTTGCATTATGAACGTCATTAAATCGAACATATATACTACCGATTAAAACTATTATCTGAGCTTACTAATTCCTGTCTCCGCATGATAATATTTAGTGTAGTTAAAATAACAAATTACCACTCTAACTGATATAAGCGGTATCACTAATAGGATAATATGTCGCCTATAATTATCTTATGCAACTACAACATTAAGAGAGTATTAAAGTTGGAAAGCTACAGTGAACAACTCAATTAAATAGTTAATGAATGATTTCATCTAGTTAGTGTTTGGCTATGATATGACAATTACTAGATATAAAAGCCGAAACTCTGGATAAATTTATAATTCCTTCACTAATAAATGATGAATTTAAAAAAAAATATAACTAATGAGCTTGAATTTGCATATAAAAATTTAATATTTAAATAAATTAATTTAATTGTATTATATGAAGGGTGTCCGAAACTTCATACACATATTACAAAAATTATATCAAATAATGGCCTTTATTGGATTCTACGTATTACTAATACAATTTATGAAGTTTTGTTTCACAATGTTTTTAGTTCTCAGAATCCAACAGATGGCGCTAAGTGTGACTTATGATTTAATGAAAAAATTTCGCTTAGAAGTCATGGCATGCGATTTTTAAAATTAAGTTTCTTAGGTTCGTTTTTTTTTTCAGGTGAGATTATGAAACTGTAATTTGCAAGGTTGGAAGCAGCATATCGCAGTTATTGTTCAATCTATCTATCCTCAAGTGATTACAACGAACATTTATAATTGTTTGGATATGTTACATGCAATCAAAGGATATCGTATTGTGGCATATTAACTTCAGCAGCTGCAGTGTAAATAATTAAAGACATTTTTTCTCTAATTTTTATAGTTTATTTTCACTTAATGTTGCAGTCTGTCGCAAATTTATCGGACATCTTGTTTTCTTTTGTCTATATACTTTTAAATTTCCTATAATGTTTTTATTACCAAAAAATTAATTTTTAATGATATTCAATTCAACTATCGCAAAAGAATTTATAATATTTTCATTTTTTTTAAATTCAGATTTAAATTTAACTTCTAAGTTACCCAAGATTTTGATATTCTTGTGCTTCTTGGAATCAAATTTCTGCAATTTTAAGAAGCAATATTAAGTTAAAATCGCATGGCTAATATAATAAATTTCTCAGTTGGACTTTGAGAAAATGTTCTTATGTACTACATAAGCTCTGAATACGATCCCACGTCCAATTTCCTGATTTCCGCGTTGCTGTGGTGACCTCGATTTGTTTTCTGAATATGGAATATTTTTTTAAAATTAAGAACTACTAGAAACGAACTTTTTGTCTAGTCATGAAGTAATAAAATAAAGCTTTGATTTCTAGATAATGAAAAGCATACAATTTATTTACCAAAATGTTTATATTATATGTTACGGTAAATGTAATAACCTTATGATTATGTATCATTACCAGTTATTATTCATAATCAACAGTGGTGATTATGAATAATCACATTTGTTGTGACATATATATTATTTTAAAATTGTCATTTTCGTAATATAAAAAACTTGTTAAACTAATATAAACAACTGCAAAAATCGAAGAGTAGTTAAGAATTAAATGATTGTACAGGCTTTAATTTTATATAAAATAAATTGCTAATTTTTTTTTAATTAAGTGAAAATAGCATTTTTTAAAAAAAATATTTGAAACCTAAGAGCATAATTTTTGATTCAAATTTTGTCTCAATGGAATTGTTTATATATTCATATTTGGAAAAGTTTTAATTGAAGGAATCACAAATGATTAAAACTGAATGCATGGTTTAATAATTTATATCACATGTAGAAATGTTGCAGCTGCAGTATCTTTATCCACAATTCTATTAGTATGAATTTTATAAATGCACTTGTTAAATACGATATTTAACAAACATGTTCGAATGATGTTTAAAACAAACTTTGATACGGAGGATAAATACGATTGTTTAAACCATCAGACTTTTATTCAAGTTGTTTGAGGATTGATTAAATCACTTTAAACATCTCTAATGTAAACTGACATTGAGAGGTATCTCCAATATTCTAAACTTCGATTTATCCCAACACCTAAATTTGTAAACACGTTAAATCAAGTTATTTCATGATTAATAGAATAAGAAATTATATTCCAACAATATGGAATAGCATGATTTTCTAAATTTTTCAGTCACATATTCTGGCAATAATCGGATTGATTTAGATATATATCATTATTGTTATGATAGTTCGAACAGGCTACCCCAGAATTTTTAAAAATGATTGATTGTTCTTTGAAAAAGCGACTCAAATTCAACATCATTTGAAATTCAATATTCTAAATGACGCAATTTCTTTAAACATAAATGATGTAAGAATGAATTATTTATAAAATATCGTTCTTCCGCACATTTCTGATATGTGCTATTTTGAAATAAACGTGTCTTCACTTTCATACAAAAAGAAATGTTTCTGACAGACTCAAATGCCCTTCCTGTCAATGAAGTTGATGACATGCGAGGGAGATCATATTTTTCTTGTATTCTGAGAAATAGAAAATAAATGGGTGTGAACATTGAAAAATATTCTATTATTTTTAATATTTTCTCTATTAAGTGTTATCTGCTTAAAAATTGTGTGACTAAAAATAGTAAAAGTACAAAGAGTAATAATTTATTTAACTACTTCTACTATAAGGGAAAACAATGCTAATAATAATGCGTCCTTTTCCTCTGGAATTACCTTTATCCTCCGAAAAATTCTGGAAAACAAAGCCACTCAAAGACTACCAGAATTTTATTCCGATGCATCATTTTGTGTTTTGATTCTTTCATCTCTATTTCAATCATATTAAGCATCTTATTAATTTTGTGTGCACAGTTTAAAAATGTTAGTAGACATGCTTGGGCTTCTTTAAACTTTTATTATTTTCTTTTCTCTACAATACAGCATGGAAAGAGGCATTTTGTAGATACTGCCTAAAGAAATGCATTCAAAAGTATATCCAAAAAATTTCAAATTATGTACTTAAAATATCGAGTCAAAGATTTTCAAAGGCTATAAAAATTCTTTATAAAATATAATTCTTAAAAAGTAAGATTATAATTTTATGAGGTAAAATTTAAAGATAATATATTGTTATAGGGTTTTTAAGTTAAAAAAAAAGATCATTTGATCGAAAATAATTGAAGGCAAACTAACGCAAGCAAAGCATCAATCACAAATGTCACTTATTTTCTTGTAAAAAATACAGCTAATAAAATTTGAAAACAATACAGAAATTATGTTAAAGAAAGTTTTGTTTGTGTAGACTATATTGGCTCAGAAACATATATCTGAATCAAAAGAGTAAAAGCAGTGCTGTAATATGTTTAATTATCTAGAAAACATTCTTAATTTGTACCTTCAGTTCCTTTATTGTTTCAAACAAAGGAGACTTTAATCCGTTGAAGACGAATGATATATAGTGTGTGATCGTGCTAGATTTCCCTCAGGGCCGAATTCTGAGTTCTTGCTTTATGTTTATGTCTTTAGTTCTTGCTTTATGTTATGTACTTGCTTATGTTTTACGTGTTCTCATCTATGGGACTATTGACTCTAGGATGGATCGGATTTATTCTATAAGATGGCATTATTAATCTATGTCTCTTTCAAAAGATTGTTCCCCATATATAAATATTACTCTCTGAGGTATATTTTGTTGTTGGGCAAGTGTCTACGAAGTATTGAATTTTCGCGGTTTTAAACAGAAACATGTGCTTATGTAGAAATGGTTATAATTTCACCTGCCATCTGGAACGAGATTTTATTCCAGCAGAAGCTTTATTCCTCTTATTTTCATTCGGAAAATTATAGTTAAATGGCTGTTCTATCTTTCTAATGGGATAAGTAGATTTGTGAATGTTCAAATAGATTTTCTGGAGAGTTACGTAAAATTATTGATGGTAAAAAAAATGGATAATTAAAAGCCTAAAGGAGACATGCAGTTTTCTCTGAGTGAGATAGAAAACGAGAACTTTCCTATGAATTTGAATTGTATGAAGTTGATCTCTACATTGATCTGTATTTTGACATTTTTCACACGGCTTGAAAGCATTTGTTCTTATAAGATTCTTGAAGTATTTTATAATTTTTAAATATAAAAGTTTATTTTTTCTTATATTTCTTAATTTAAATAGGTAATTTAGTGTTATTTTAGGTACTTTTAAATAGTAAAATATATTATTTTTGTATTAAATATCAAATATTTTAATTAAATGTTTTATTACGATTGAAAATATTATATATATATATATTATCTAACATTTAAAATGGGTTCATTTTTGGTAAAAAGAAATGGTTAGAGTAGGTAAAAATGTGTTCATTTAAAATGTTACATTTTATGCATTATAGGTATATTTTTATAGAATTTAAGACATGACGAGAGAAAATGCAACGGCCTATACATAAAGTCAGTGCTTGTATGCACCCTCTTTTGAAAGAACATTTTTAAGTGCGCGTTCATCTCGAAAATGTTTACAATTCCAAGTAAAGTAAATGCAAACAAGCAAACGATAATAAATTTATATAATTATCGTCATCATTTCGCGTGTTTGTGTATTGGAACTCTACATATTAATTTATTTGGCCTACAAGTACACAATTTAGCAAAACTATATTTTGGAGAAATGAAAGGAAATTGGGAAAATTTTTAAAAAATTTAATTAATTAAAAATAAAGAGAAAGGTTTATATTAGCATTCTATAACACCGCAAATAATATTGCTCAAAATTAGTCTTTAAATCATTTTAAATTCTAACAAATCATCTTTCTAATGTTTTAAATTTAGTTGTTCTGTAAAGTTTGTATGACATTTGGCATTTATTTATTTTATTTATTTATATATTTTTATTTTTTTTTGCAGAAGTTTCAACAGTAAATTTCTTTTCTGCAAAACTAAATTCCAAATGTTTGCATTGCTTCTTTAAATATTTCATTACGTGATTTTCTTCCATTTTTGAAAGCTAAAGAATAAATATTCTCTTATTTTTAGCGCAATTTAGAAAAAAAAATCAGTAAGTAAAATGCTTTTCCGCAAAATGTAAGATGTACTTTAAAAAAGATTTCTCGGATAAGTTTTTAATAGAACTATAGTCCAAAGTTACTAAATTCCACTAAGGACGTTCTATCACATTAAAGAGAAAATGTGTAAAGCTTTTAATGTCTCGCGCAATTTGACATTTAAAAATACTTCGTTGAGATGCATAAAAGTTTATTTTAGAATAAGAAACAACCTATAATCTTGGTAAACTTGCTGGTCGCCAAAGATGACATGTTTGAAATAAATTTTATAAGAATCCCTAGTTATAAAAAATAGTAAGAATATATTAAATAACTACTGGTATAAGGAATTCAAAATTAAACACTAATGAATGAATACTTAGTTTAAAAATGTAATAGTGTCTCACAGAGGAGTGGGGGACACTATTGAGGAGGGTGACACTATTGAAGATTAATAGGTATCTCGGTAGTTGATAATATCGTGAACACAATGCAGAACTATTAACTATCTGTGAGAAAGTGCCACAAAGATCCCTAATCATTCACTAGAAGATCATTTAAAATTGAATTGCAAATTTACTATTTTAAGATGACTGACTTCTTAATTCCAAAAGAAATAATAGAAACCAAATCAGCTTTATGAATTTGTTACCCTGTATAAAATAAAACTTTCTTCTCTATTTTATATTCAATATACTCCAAGAAATTCTATCCTTCAAAAGAACTTAGAGGAACTCAAATAGAGTTGTTTTTACAAATTAAATTATTCTTGAAAGCATTATTCCTAATAAGTAGAGTATGTGTATAATATTTTTAACTGTAATTAAAGCACTTTTTTCTCAGTTTTGAGACACACTGGACGTTGTCCTTGAAAGACTCAGAAGATAAAGATTTCTTGTTCTTGACATAGGACCACAAATCTCGCAGACGTTCTCTCTGGCATAGCACCTCTAGAGAAATTAGTACTTGACCTTGTGCTCTTTACTCATTAATTACAGAACCCTTTTCCCAGTGGCCGTATGCTAATATAATTAAAGCTATATTTTAATTACCCAAAGGGTTCTTCATTTTCAAGAGTGTCATTATAAGTTTGCCGCCAAACACCTTAAACAGGGGGACATCTTCCGATAGACTTAAATGTGCGTTTTAGGGATTATGAAAATATTTTTAGTTCTTTACTCTTGTATGTAAATGTAATGAATTATATTTATCATTTTTGACATCTCAAAAGGAAGTTATAAATAGGTTTTTAAAGTTAAAATGACTAATAGCTATAAACATGTTTTGGAAGTTAAAATGGATAGTACCGAATAATGCTATTATTTCGTGGAATTTAAAGAATTATATCGATGATTTATAGTTTATTTTGAGAAATTTAAAAATTAATTTCAAGGTCATTTTGTCATTTTATCATTATTAATCGCCACTGAAATGATTCACGAAATGTTAGATTGAAAAAAGAATTTTCCTGTCTTTTCATATAACTTTTATATCATATATTCAGCTTAGCTTTCAGTTGTTTTTTCAAATAATTGAAACTGGATGATGATTTCTGATTATATAAATATTTATCATTTTTGGTATCTTAAAAGGAAGCCCTAAATATATTTCTTAAGTTATAAAAAAGCGTATATCAAATAATGTAATTACTTCTGGAAAGTAATGAATTTTGTAGAAGGATCAGTTTTATACTAGCTTTTCAGATGGATAGTTTTGAAATAAAATTATTCTTTAATATCTAGAGCAGGTGGTAAAATTTAAATTGATATAGAAATTATTAACGTTCAGGGTTATTTTGTTTGCATTTTACAATTTATCATTGAATTTTACTTTAACGTGAAAAAAAATACATTGAAGCAATTTTTTACTTGAAGTTGTTAAGTTGTATATACAAAACTACTTCAGTTTTTACCATGAACATGATAATCACAAGTTGGACATAAGTTTTCTTGCATCAGGAAAAGCAGTACGTTATAATACAATGAAAAATAATAATAATATAAGTAATAGACAAATAATAAATGAAATAAAATAAAATAAAATAATTAACAAATAATAAATAAAATAATGAATAAAATAAGTAACGAATAAAAAGTAAAAAATTGGTAATATACGCACGGAATAAACAAATAATAATGTAAGTAATAATAAACAAAACGCTTGTTCAAGTCTGATTCAATCAAATTTTTTTATCCAATAAAACATTCATTTCTGAAGTTTTATTGTTCATCTTCAGTCATAAATGCTTTACCTTGCTTTATAACTCACTTTACTTATACTTTATATATTTTACAAATCATTTCTATCTTATATTCAAGTAATATATGTGCAAAACTGAGATCTTCATATATTTTGTGATCTGACATAGTCACTTGCAACGACATTTGGTAAAGAAGATAACATCCGGAAATTATGTGAATGTAAACATGAGTGCAACAAAAATTCACCATTTTGAGATTGATTAAACATTTTCTTATAGGAAAGAACAGACAACCTATCAATACATGGATCTATTTAAAAAAAGACTTAGAATTTACAAAAATTTTATCAGATGTATTTTGATATACTAAATCAAGCGCGTATTTTGTATGAATTTTGTAAGCATTTCTTCTATATCTATACTTATAATAAAGCTCAATGTGTGTGTGTGTGTGTGTGTGTGTGTGTATGTTGGCGCTCTACAGACCAGACCATTCAACCTACAGCTACCAAATTTGGCACATGTATACCTTGGAGGCCGGGAATGTGCACCTGGGGGTTATTTTTTCGAATTTTTAACTAGAATTTTATTTATTTAAAAATTAAGCGAAATTTTGACGTGTTTCTGCTATAACTGCCGAAAATATTACCGCACAAAAAAGATTTTTACATGAAGTTAAAGATAAAACTTTTATCTTTTAAATGATACTACTGTTTTAATATTAAAATTAAATTTCTATTTTTAATGAATTTTTAAATAAATATTTTAACTATGTTTTTCAATAATTTTTTTCGTCAAAAATAAAAATGAGGATTAAGCACGTTTCGCATTCATGAGAAAAAAATAGCTTTTTTCAAAGTGTTGCCATCACATTGATTAAAGCTCTAACTGAAAATAAATTAAATCTTTTTGGAAATGAAATCTGCAAAAATATAATTTTCGGCACGCCTCTGTAGGAAATGAAACAAATATGAAATATTATTTTTTCTCAAAAATAAATTCAAGAAAAATTATTTTATGATCTTTTACACTCTCTATACAGAGTGTTTATTCAGTCACGGATAAATTTTGATATTTAATGACTCATAAAATAATGAAGATGTAAGCAAACTTATGGCATTTATTGATGGAATAACTCATATATTTTCCTTTTCAGGTTTGAATATTTTTACTTTATAAATATCGTCTGCGCGTGTTTTTAATTTCAGATAATTTCATTTTCCAGTCTAAATATCTGTACTTTTCTAAATATCGTCTGCTTATTAATTGCATTTTTCTCTCTTTTGTTTTTGGCAACTATTGAAATGTTATGTTTACTTTTGATGTAGTACTTTTCTATGTGATGTTTTATTCGATCGGATATTAAGGAGAATGCATACACCACAAGAGAAAGCACAGATTTTATGGTGGTCATAGTGTTAATTTCCAATCAACTAAATCACTGACTTTTAAGCGTTAATTTCAAATCACTTAAACTGAATGATTTATGAAGATTTGAATATCACTATTCAATAAAAAAAGGATAATTTTAGATTTTTCATCGATCGTTTCAAAGAAAATACGCCAATAAGCGCGCGGGTTTCTCAAGATTAATTGGTCTAAGATTATGAAAATGGTGAGTTTTTAGAAATTTTTAACATTTAAAACTTCATAAATAAGTCTTAGTTGATCGTGGAAAATAGAAACATTCATTCATTTATTTAAAATTTGGTGTGTCCAAAATATTTCTCAGAATATGATACCTTACTGCATTAAATTTAGACTTCATAATTTTTGAAATATATTTATAAGCAGGAACAAAATATTATTATTGATTTCATTTCAATCCTTTTGAAAGCAAAACTAAAAACTGAATTTTATACTGAATCTCAGAAATTTTTGTTGAATTATTGTTTGAGATATTACATAAACTGTGAAAAATATTTTGTAGTTAACATAAGACTTAAATACCGAGCAATTCTGTTTGCAATACTCATATTCAATAATAATAATAATAAATAAATAACAATAAAGATGATAAATAAAATAAAACGCTTGATTTTATTAAAAAATATCTTAATATTAATTGCAATTTCGTCATTTACATTTTTAATTAAAGTTGAAGTTTTACGGGAAATGGCAACAAATTAGCAAAATATATATAGTAAATTGAACGAAACGATCTAAACAATATAAGTTTGGTATGAGTATCCAAATTTGAAGATTAAAAATGTTTTGTTTGAGAATCCTTTAAGAGACCAATTACTTAAAATATTTAATTGAAAATTGTAGCGAGCGGTAATACTGGCGAACCGGCTGGTCGCCAAAGGCGGCTAGTATGAAATAACAATGAATAAAAATTTCAATAATTTACTCAATCATTTGTCAGTTATTTGATCATAGCACTGCAGCAATGAAACTTTAACATAGCTTATTAAAACTCCTAAATATTTTGAATGATGCTAATTTTATTATTAAAAGTTTTAACTAATTATTTATTAATTATTTTTATTAACAGTTTAATTAATTATTAACAGTTTTATTCTCAAAGTTTCAACATATTGAATTATTATTAATACAATAAAATTTTAAAACAAATATTTTAATCAAGCGCAAACGATTTTCACTTCCTTTTTTCTATTTACAATTGCATTGAAAATGCTAAATCATTTTGATTTATAATTGCATTAAAAATGCTAAATCATTTTGAATTATGATTGCATTAATAATGCTAAATCATTTTGAATTATGATTCCATGAATAATGCTAATCGTATGGAAGATTTTCTTTTGTTATAATGTAAAAGATATATATTGAATTTGAAATTAATCTGTTATACCTAACATTTATTTTAATGTTTTTTATACTTTTTTACTATTTATTGAATTCATCCTTTTATATTTCATCCATTTGAACAAAAACATTTAAAAGTTATTTAACTAATATATATAACGATCTATTCTAGTTCTCATACATTTTAAATTTTTTACCACATAGACAAGAATAAAATGTATACATATATATTATCATAAAAGCATTTTTCAATTGAGAATCAATATATCTTTAATGGATTAATAAAAGATTAAAACATTTTTAAAGCACTATATTTCAATTGCAAAAGAAACTTTTATATTATATTAATATATAAATACATATTATTGTCAATAGTATGAACTTATGTTAGGATTTAAGACTTAATTTGAGTTTGTGTCATTGCAAATCTCAATATTTCGTATCTATCTTCAATAATTTAAAGAAAAAAAAAACAGGTTTAAGTATACCGGTGTACTATATTCATTTTTAATTAATAGCATAACCAGAAATAATGTTTTGCGATTATATGATTGTTGAAATTCATTAAATATTTTTTCGCTCTGAAAAACATATACTTATATCCATATCTTAGTAATCAAAAGTTACATATTTTAGTTTTTAAATTATATATCAAATTTCTTTCTCACGAAATATTTAAAATTTGATCGTTTTTTTAAAAATAAAACATGATTCTTTCTGTTACTTCAGTATTATCTTGAAATATAGTAAGTAATATCAATATGGCCACCACCATGGGAATCAGAAATGGAAAGAATATATATTGTCCCAAAAAATATTTAGAAAATGATTATATTTATTTCAAAATATGAAATAAAGAGAAATCAAGCTCAGAAAAGTTAAGAGAATCAAGGATCATTCTGACTTCAAAAATAAAGATCACAATAAAGCTAAAGAATAATTTTATGCAATATTACGATTAAATTTTTACTATCTGAAAGGATATTTATTAAATAATATACTAAAATCTTTGAATCACGTGCATCTATTTTACCAATGTAAAAGCAAGAAACAGAATAAGTAAAGAAATTTAATTATTTTTAAATAAAGGAAATGCATGTGAAGATATTTAATTACTTTTAATTGGAGTAATATTTATCTGAATAACAAATTTTGAAACAAAGGTCTTAAGAAGGATATAAATTTAGTTTCATTTTGACTTCATTTAAATATAAATATTTTTATAAAAATTATACCACAATAATTATGTAATGGACCTTTAACAGCACATCTGACGAAGCTGGTGTTCTTAACATTGAAACTCTAAAATCGTGCTCTCGATGTTCTTTCATTTCGTGAGTCAAAGAATGCAATAGAGGCAACGGCAGCTAGTCTTTTTATGCTTCTAAAATATTGTAAGATCAGGTCTGTAGCAAGAACTCTTTTTTACTTCAAAATTAAATTTTGAGTACCATGACTTTTTTAAATCCTAAATTAATAATATAACAAATAACACTCTAAATTAGATAAAAGAGTGATCAAAATTGCCCATTGTAAATTTTTATTTATTTGAATCAATCATAATCCTGAAACTACATATGTTTTAAGAATAATTTCACTGTTGAAGTCTGTCAGCGAAATAAAAACATTTTACCCATACAACATTTTCAAAAAGTGAATAAAAATTATTGTTGTTCTGTTGTCTAAGTGCATTCAAGTTGAATGACGGAGAATGAACAATGAATCATCAAATGAGTCATTTGAAGAAAGAATCTACACACGAGCTTGGAAACACTGGAATTAAGAAGTTCTATTTACTTGATTATTCCTTTTGAAGGACACATAATCTAAAAAATAGAAATGACAAAAATTGGATTTCCATTTACCATTTTTACGATCAAAAAATTTCCAAACACTCCTGCTCTTTGAAAAAGACATATTTTTTTAGTTTACAAACTGTACATATTTATAAACATTTTTAGTTTTATTTATTTTTCTTATGTTAGGCACTCATAAGTACTTAAAACATACCATAAATGTTTTAAAAGAAATCTTTTTCTGTGAATCATTTACTTAATTTTTACACTCTTTACTCTCAACTAATTATATTTCACATGAAATCAGTATCCATTATGCAATCATTTTCTTTTTCATCATTACGTAACTTTTGACAGTATCAAAAATTGAAATGAAGCGAAAAAATATGACATCATTATTAAAATTAAGATGTTTAGCTGCGTTTCTGCTTTTATTCCATGCATAAAAATGAAGCTCCTATGTTCAAAACATCTTTTTTTATGAACGTCAAAGAAAATAAGGGGAAAAAAGATGCATATCAAAGAATGTGACATATTTTTACGATGTTAAAGTTATTAAGCTTCAGTCATAAATAACGATTGATTTAGTAGTAAAAACAATTTTTCTGAGATCGTAATTTACATTTCTGTGATTCATCCGTCGGCTCCTTCTTAGAGGCAAAGGATGCATTCTCAAGTGTGCCAGGCAAACTTGATCAAAGTAATCGTGAATCTTAATGAACATCTTCAGTTATCCGAAGAAAACTAATGAAGTTCTCAATACACCGGTAGAAAGAGAAATAAGAAATATCTCCCTGAAAATTGATGAGAACACGTAATCCCAAAGACAAATTTCGTCTTTCCGGTCTTTCAAGTTATAATGACGCTGGATTTTTTCTTCTTTCTTGTAAAATGTTTCCCCTTCAAAAGGCTAGAATGTTTTTGTTTTTTTTGGGTTTTTTTTTGTTATCGAAGCTTAATAGGTGGCTAGGAAGTTTGTGAAGTGATCTCTTGTATACTTGATTTTTTTTCTTTTTTATTTCTGTAATGGATGGGTTCCCTTGGTAATTTTTTTCTCCCTTTTTTCTTTATAATCATCAGAAATGAATCGAGCATTACTCATCCTAACTTGAACAATTTTTTCTAATTCCACTTTAATAAATTCTTAAGCCAGAAGAAATTTATTCTTCTGTGTGGGTTGCATGATATGACTTAAACGTTTTTGATGTTAAACCTTAATTTGAAGTAATTTTGTAACGATTTTTGTTGTTTTTTCTATTATTAAAAAAATCCCTATTTTTACTATCTCTCGAGTTACGAGGATCATTTTATGTTTATTTTTCAGATCAACTGCATACTGTTTCTAGTAATTTCAGTTATCTTCATGCATCTTGAAGAATGCGAATTAATGAGCTTTCAGTGATAGTTGCCCATCTCCAAACACAAGAAATCGCAGCTGCGATCTAGTAGATCGCCGCAATTTGCAATTCAGATTTCGCTTGCTTTATTTTGTGTTTTATTTACACATCTCAAATTTCCTACTGTAGTAATCGTTTAATATAAAACTCATATTAGTAGTAGAATGCTTCTAGAAGTGAGAAATAGTTTTCTATAATGTTTCCGATATTGTTACTTGTATATTGGAATACAAAAAAGACAAAAATATTATCGTTTTATACTATGACAAAAGAGAGTCTCTAATCGTGTCAAGAAAATGCCCGTATCCTGTAATGATTCAAGTGCACCAAAAGATGGGGAAAAAGTATTTTGAAGTCATACTGATCTCAGCAGAAATATAAGTAATCAAATGGAATTTACTCTCAATAAAAATCATACAAAAATCTACTGAGATTATTTTTGGAAATTGGCTAGTTCATTGCTAAAAAACATTTAAATAATCTAAAATTCAAATACAAGGGGTTTTTTTTGTAATCAGATTTGACATTTTTTTAAATAATATTTTCTCTTCTAAATTCAACTTACTTAGTGAATATATATTCTAGATTAAATCATTTAATATAAAAATCATCTTTTGATTTTTATATTCATAAATTTTGATTTTTATATTCATAATTCATAATAGAACATTCATAAATTGTTCTATATTTCGTCATTGGACCAAAATTTGTAAGCATTTATGTTGTTGTTACTTATGCACTTGTCATAGACAAGCCCGCTGACAAAGTCCGCGATTTAAGCCAAGTTTGTGCAGTAGTAGCTTCTGAGGGTAAAGGCTCCTGAGCATCCGAAGCCAAAGTCTGACTTATAGACAATCGCTTGCACAACCCCTTTTTCTGTTTTTGGGGGGGTGGGGGCTCTTTCACACACCTCACAGATAGAGCACGGGGGGGGGGTAACAACCACGCCCAAGCCGGGACTCAAACCGGAGAAGCCGATATCACGGAGAAGTATTGCTACCCCTAGGCCAGGACATCGGCGTAAATATTTATACATACTAAATGTTTAACTATAACTTAATTAAAGAATTACATTTAAAAGAATTACATGTTTAAAGAATTACATTTAAATCTTAAAAATTTTAGACAGTTATGGATGGATAGCAAAATACCTATTTAACCTGAATTTGAAGCATGAGTTATAATATAAGGTATTAAATTGATACAAAAATATCTGCAAATTTTGTTGGCCCTATAAGTTAAATAAAAAGGACAAAATTACAAAAAACACAGCATAAATCAATACCCAAAAGGATTTTAGAAATTTTTTCTTATATTACGAATAAAATGCATATAATTTAGATTTAATAAACAGTAAGAATCTTCTTAAAATTTATTGCTTTATTTTGCTTTATCTTTTTTATTAGACAACTTTTTTAATAACACTTTGGTTTTAACAATCGCAGGTAATAGAAATTCATTGCATTTGGAAATGTTCATCATTGCTATAGAGCTCAGATGGTCAATCATAGAAATTCATACTGAGATTGCGTGTTTCTTGCTTTATGTCGTCTTTTATAATCGATTGCATTCAAATAATCTCTCAAAAATTTTCTTTTAACTACATCGTCTATACTTTAATACAAAAATATACTTAATAATACCATTATTTTAAAGAAAAGAACAAAAGATATAAATACATTAAAACTTGGGAAAGATTAACTTAATTCTAAAAAAGTATTGTCCTATATTTTTCCAAAACTTGACAAAAACACTATTGTGTTTAGTAAAAAAAGTGATAGACACCAGATAAATCAATAAGCAACATCCCGAACTTTTGCTTTGCGTGTTTTACAACCTAACTATCAGAAATTCGATTTGTAAAGCTAATATAAAATGTACTTTGAAAAGTTTAGTGAAAAATCTGAGACGCCGCCTTTTTCTGGTTCTTTGTGTACTAGTTGTTTATTTTGCTTTGCTGTCTGCTTACGTCTGAGCTGATAAGACAGTCTGACTTTCTAATAAGCTTGTAAAAAATACCATCTGTCTATGGAGTGTTTATTTATTTATTTTTCGTGCTTGGCCAAGGCTTCGATTTAACTATCTTTGACACCATAACAACAGTCTTTACGGTATAAGTATTTTGTAATGAATGATTGATCATCATATGAAATATAATTATTAAATCTTCAACAACTTTTACACTTTTTTGGTAGAAAAACTGTTAATAATCAGTTAAAAACAAAAGAAGCTTAAAATAATTATTGTTGCTATCATTCTTTTGCAGTATAATTTTTAGACAAATGGAAATTGGGATTGAAAATCGATTTAACGACATTTTTGAAAGACAGTATTTGCGGAAAATCAAAAATATTTAATAACTTATTTCCAGAATAATATTAGAATACTAATATTAATCTAGCAATGTTTCACAAACGAAGGAGAATCAACAACACTGTCCAAACTTTTATATCTGAGGGGGTCTTGAGATTCACCAGTAACTTTAGTATGAAATTGTTGACCCCATTGTTTTAAATACCAATCAAATAGACGTATTTGCATTTAAAAGAATTATTACATAAGGTGATTTCCTATGGCAAGAAATAGATGGATATATTTAAAATAGTAATGGTAAAATTATAATGATTACTAGCCTTTTATGTCCTTAATACAAAAAATCAATTTTGATCAGAATTTTTTTCCTTGTGCATACAAAGACTTACTCTCATAATAATAATTAAAAAAAAATACGTTCTCGCATTTTCAATGAAGCTTCGCGTTTAAAAACTCATTGAGTCAGAAAAACATATTTTTAAAATTTTTCTGTCTAATAATCCGGCTTTGAATATAATAACTTAAAAAAAATTAGCTACCGATGAAAAAATTGATTTAATTTATAACTTCAAATATGCAGATTTTAAGCAAAATTTGAAAAAAAAAGCTCATGTAAATAAGTTTATTTTATCGGAATAAGTCAACAACGATAACTTAAAAATGTGAATAGTTGTATATATTTATCATCACAATTGTAAATGTGTATATAATTTTGGACTTTAGGACTAAAATTACTGGGCTTTGCTGTCTCTCTTCTCAGTCCTCACGGGGGCGTGATGATGATGAGCACGCGTGGCTGTTTTGAACACACCATGTTCCTGTAGTCGAAGGGAGGGTCCGATGTTTCCAAGAAACTGTCGATCCTGTAAATTAGGAAAGCGGATGGTAGCATATGCAATGATCGGTTACATACAAACATGTCGCTGTTGCGCAGTTCAGCAATGGCAGGGCTGTCGAATACAAGTTTTAGTCCCTTCTTACCCCTGTCACGCGTTACTTTCAAAAGATGAAGAAAATAACATAAGGGAAAGGGTAAGGAGGTGTTAGTTCTGTCAGAAATTCGAAGGAAAACTCTAGAACTGGCTTAAATTCTATGCTTTTAATTTGCTAAATAAAGCTAAAAACAAAGGCTCTTTATTTTTTTGTTTTTTTACTCACATGTATACACAATCAAATCTGTATATTATACCAATATTGCTAATATTTGTGTCGTCTAATATTGCTTGCTTTTAATATTTATTTTCTCAGCGATAAAACATGGGAATGCTTATGAAAAGTTCTCATATAATAATAAAATTGTGTTATAGGATGTAAATAGGAATTTTGACATGATTTATTCGTATGACAATTTTCAAATGCTTTCTAACTTTGCTAAACTTTTAAAAGCTCTAACCAAAATATTTTTAAAACCTGCATTTATCCTTTTGCCAGTATTTTTAAATTTAAGTTTAGTATCATAAAATTTTATCATTATTGCCAAATCCCACTTTTTAAAATACTTTATTATTATAATTTAATGTTTATAGGCTGGTATATTATAATAATGATAATATGATAATGCTTATAGACTTGTATAAGATATTGATGATAATATAATAAAGTTTATAGACTTGTATAAGATATTGATGATAATGTAATAATGTTTATAGTCTATATGCATATGCAAATTGCACATGCAAGCAGCAAACAGTCAAAGCGTTTCAATAGAATCGACCATTTGGTCTAGAGTTATAAAATTTGGCACTTTTTTTTATTAAATGCTCACAAAAAAGGAAATGTTCAAAATTGCAATTTGATCAAACTTCGTTTGATCTTTAATTAAAGTTTTATCGCTTTTCATCAATACCTCCCAAACGTATTATTACACAAAAATTGTTTCTAACCGTATTAAAATTAAAAATCTTGGGTGGAGCTATATAAGTTTTATTTTGTGCATTTTTCTTCTATAATTTCTATAAATTTTTGAAAAATATTTGTAGGAATATTTTACATTGTTTTAGTTATTGGATTTACACTCAAGGGCATTGCAAAAAAAACAATTAAATGCATTTTAAACACCAATGATTATTTGATACACAATTATAAGGAACTTTTTATAATAAAGTCGAATAATCAAGCACTAGGCATTATCTCCCGACTTTTTATCAGACTATAGGTTCCAATTTCCTTTATTATTTTTTCCCTTTTTACTTCTTTCCTTCATTGCTTTTAGAGACAGAAGATAAAACCAAAAAATTGCGAATATTAATTCAGTGCACTTCCAAAATATACGATGCAATTTTCAACCGCAGTTTATTTCCCCGATCATGCACAAAAATCGTTGCGATTTCTATTAAAGCTGGCTCGCCAACATCTTTTTTTCCGCATGAAGTGAAAAGGAAGAAGCAGGGTGAAATGAAGTGAAAAAACACGTCGATAATGACGCCATTCAATAAAATCGGCCACCATTTGTACGCTTCAATGCGCCGGTGCCACATGATGTATATATAGAACGATATCGATGGAGGTGGAGAGTGATATCGATACTTAATGACAGTAGTTAGAATCATCATTCAAAAGCCCGGATGAGACTACTATAATACGAGGCTGATAGCTTTGTTCGTAGCTTGGAAGAATAAAGTTTCTCTGATGGTAAATCAATTGCAGCGGAGATGAAAGAGGAAAAAATTGCAAGTAAAAGAACAAAATTCCGAAATTTGATGCTTATTTTTCGTTAAGTTTTCTCGATGCTGTGATATCCGGATTGTTTTTATTGCTGTTGCCAGATCCTACGACAGTGTTTGATTCATTTTCTGCAGCAATGTTAGATATTATTCCACCAAAGTGAATTTTATAGAATTAAAGAAAAAGAATGGTTCTGACTTCTTTTTGAGATTAGAGAATAAACTAGAAGTCGGAAGCTAAATAAAATATAAAGGCAAAAAAATGTGTTTTATATTTTTCTCAATAATTCCAGGGAATCTTTTGAAAGTAAAGAACAAAATTTTGATTGAACTAGATGAACGAAAGATACAATATATTTCTTCAAGAAAATCTTCACCTTTTTTCTCTTTTAGGTTCAGACACAGAGTTATTTAAAAATATGAAGCAAAAAAAAATAATACTAAAGAATTTAAGTTTATTATAAGCATAAAAAATAATTAAAACCTAAATTATATTTAAAATAATCTGGCAAAAATAATGCATGAACGTGTTAGCTTATTGTTCAATACACGTAATTCTTTAGCATATCCGCCAATATAACGTGGTATTAGTTTTAAATGTTTCTACGGTGAAGTAAATAAAGTGCTCACCAAAACATCCCAGACACACAGTTAATAATAAAGCGAAATAATTTTATATTTTTAAGAAAAGTTACAATAATAATGAAAAAAAAAAGATAATTGATATAAATGTCAAACGAAATTGATTTCGGCATTAACGGTTCTAAACTATTTTAAACAATTTCCATTTAGCACATTGAATATAATAATATTGTTGTAAACTATGATGCCAAACGTTTAAAGAATTATAAAAAAATACTGGATTATTTATAAATTTCATTAACTGTAATATAGCAAGATACATGTTTAAGGAAAATAAAGTAAGAACAAATATTACTAAAATTGTCTTGAAAAGTTATATTTACACGGATAGAAATTGTCTTTTAAATTAAATAAGAAATTATTTTAGGGTTTAAGGAAAACTAATGATTTTTTTCAAATAATTTTTACAAATATTTAATATGCATAATATGTATAATTTAACCATTGCTTAATGATAAATATTTAACCAAATAGGCATATACATTTCTAATTGCTAAAATGTTTAAAATAACATAAAAAATTATATTTCAGTTTATCTATACTTATAATAAAGCTCAATGTGTGTGTGTGTGTGTGTGTGATGGCTCTCTACAGGCCAGACCATTCAACCTACAGCTACCAAATTTGGCACATGTATACCTTGGAGGCCCGCGAATGTGCACCTGCGGGTTATTTTTTCGAATTTTTAAATGGAATTTTATTTATTTAAAAATTAAGCGAAATTTTGGCGTGTTTCTGCTATAACTTCCGAAAATATTACCGCACAAAAAAGATTTTTACATGAAATTAAAGATCAAAAATTTATCTTTTAAATGATACCAATGTTTTAATCTTAAAAGTAAATTTCTATTTTTAATGAATTTTTATATAAATATTTTAACTATGTTTTTCAATAATTTTTTTCGTAAAAAATAAAAATTAAAATTAAGCACGTTTCGCATTCATGGGAAAAAAATAGGCTTTTTTTAAAGTGTTGCCATCACATTGATTAAAGCTCCAATTAAAAATAAATTAAATCTTTTTGGAAATGAAATCTGCAAAAATATAATTTTCGACACGTGTCTGTAGGAAATGAAACAAATATTAAATATTATTTAAAAAAAATTCAAGAAAAATTATTTTATGATCTTTTACACTCTCTGTACAGGGTGTTTATTTAGTCCCGGACCCATTTTGATGTTTAATGACTCATAAAATAATGAAGATATAAACACACTTATGGCATTTATTGATGGAATAACTCATGTATTTTCCTTTTCAGGTTAGAATATTTTTACTTTTGTAAATATCGTCTGCGCGTGTGCTTAATTTCAGATAATTTCATTTTCCAATCTAAATATCTGTACTTTTTGAAATATCGTCTGCTTATTAATTGCATTTTTCTCTCTTTTATTTTTGGCAACTATTGAAATGTTATGTTTACTTTTGATGTGTTTGTTCTATGCAGTACTTATAATAAAGCTCAATATGTGTGTGTTGGCGCTCTACAGGCCAGACCATTCAACCTACAGCTACCAAATTTGGTACGTGTATACCTTGGAGGCCGGGAATGTGCACCTGGGGGTTATTTTTTGGAATTTTTAATTAGAATTTTATTTATTTAAAAATTAAGCGAAATTTTGGCGTGTTTCTGCTATAACTTCCAAAAATATTACCGCACAAAAAAGATTTTTACATGAAGTTAAAGATCAAAAATTTATCTTTTAAATGACACCAACGTTTTGATCTTAAAATGAAATTTCTATTTTTAATGAATTTTTAAGTAAATATTTTAAATATATTTTTCAACATTTTTTTCGTACAAAATAAAAATAAAATTTAAGCTGCTCGAGCACGTTTCGTATTCATGGGAAAAAATTAGCTTTTTCAAAGTGTTGCCATCACATTGATTAAAGCTCCAACTAAAAATAAATTAAATCTTTTTCGAAATAAAATCAGCAAAAATATAATTTTTGGCACCTGTCTGTAGGAAAGGAAGCATATATGAAATATTATTTTTTCTAAAAAATAAATTCAAGAAAAATTTATTTATGATCTTTTACACTCTCTATATTATTAATCCAAGAAATCAGTTATATTTTAAGGCAAGTTTTGTTTGATATGAACAGGATATCCATTCAAATCAGGGCCACACAGCTGATTTGTAAACCTTTAGTAAGTCACAGATCTACTAAAATGGTCTAAATGGAAAATGATTATATTTTATGTAACTTGATTTAATAAATGCTCTAATAAATAACGATTTTTTTGATTTTACACTAAGCTTCTGCTGTGGAAATTACAAATAACAAAATGTTCTTGAAACACTAATATTTTAAATAAAAAGAGTTAATTTCCAATCAACTAAATCAATCACTTAAACTGACTGATTTACGAAAAAAATGAATATCACTGGTTAATTTTAGATTTTCCATCGATCGTTTCAAAGAAAATACGCCAATCAGCGCGCAGGTTTCTCAAGATTAATTGGCCTAAGATTATGAAAATTTTGAGTTTTTCTAAATTTTTGACATTCAAAACTTCATAAATAAGTCTTAGTTGATCGTGGAAAATAAAAACATTCATTCATGTATTTAAAATTTGGTGTGTCCAGAATATTTCTCAGAATATGATACCTTACTGCATTAAATTTAGACTTCATAATTTTTGAAATATATTTATAGGTCGGAATAAAATATTATTATTGATTTCATTTCAATCCTTTTGAAAGCAAAACTAAAAACTGAATTTTATGCTGCATCTGAGAAATTTTGGTTAAATTATTGTTTTAGATATTACATAAATTTTGAAAAATATTTTGTAGTTCACATAAGACTTAAATACCGAGCGATTCTGTTTGCAATACTCATATTCAGTAATAATAATAATAAATAAATAACAATAAAGATGATAAATAAAATAAAACGCTTGATTTTATTTAAAAATATCTTTATATTAATTGCAATTTCATCATTTCCACTTTAAATTAAAGTTGATGTTTTACCGGAAATGAAAACAAATTAGCAAAATATATATAGTAAATTGAAAGAAATGATCTAAAGAACAGTATAAGTTTGGTATGACTATCAAAATTTGAAGATTAAAAATGTTTTGTTTGAGAATCTATTAAGAGACCAGTTACTTAAAATATTTAATTTAAAATTGTAGTGAGCAGTAATACTGGCGAACCGGCTGGTCGCCAAAGGCGGCTAATAATTAATGAACATACAAGAGACATGCATTAATTTGACGAATTTTTTATTTACAATTACTGTTCTACATTTAGTAATATATTTTTAATTTTAAAAATTAATAAACATACAAGAGACATGCATGAATAAGTCGAATTTTTTATTTACACTTACGGTTCTACATTTAGTAAGACATTTTTAATTTTAGAATTGTAAACAAGAAGACTCCGCTTACTTGGAAATAAATTATCTGAAGAATGGAATTTTATTAAGTCAATCAACATCCATATTGACCAATCGATGTTCATCCAATGGGAATCATCCATAAGGAGACCATTTAAGTTGTCGAATCATGTAGTCGATTTAGTCGCAGAAAATTTTAAACAGTTTTAGTAGCAGAAAAATAGAATTTTTTCCTGTTTAAAACATTAGAGTGTAATTTTATTGAATAGAATATTTGAAAATATTTTACTACAATAAATATGTTTAATAAAACCTGTAATCCATGTTAAAATTTAAATTTCCGAATTTTCTTAGATTTTGTGTGCAGCATAATAAATGGTCGTTATTCAAGCAAAGGTCATTAAATCGAAAAAAGTACGATTTTGAGACCCCGATTACAATGAACACCCTGCATATTTAAAAGCAGATGACATAATACACATTTCATTTATCTTAAATTCTTTTTGCATTGGCATTAATTGTGCTAAAAATTCCTTTAGTCAGACTTTGCTTATGGCATAATGAGTGAAAGTTTTCAAAACTGTGCATAAACAATCCTTCCTTTAAAGGTGCAACAATTTATTCGGTCGATAATGCATAAATGATGCGGAAAACTTGTTGATTAGTTGTTAGCATGGAAGCGGCGTCGTATTGAGCCTGGGGGGGGGGATTCTTGATCAATAATGCATCACTGAATCGTTAACGAACTCCGACTCCCTTTAAAAATAAGATAATGTCCTCTAAGGGCATTTCTAATCAAGAATCAATTCTTTCTGAAAATAAATAAGAAATTAAAATTTTTAATTGAAATTTCTGAATTTTGCCTGGAGTTTTGCGATATAAGATATTTTTTAATAAGAAAAGTACATTACCTTATATATTTCTATGTTCAAAATGATGATCATTTTGATATTCTAATTTTTTTAATTATAAATATATATTTATAAAATTGATTATAATATTATTATTTTGATATTATATATTAAATAAATACTATATAAAATGAATTTCGAAATCCATTATTATCAATAATTTAATCAAAAATTTATTGAGATCCCGATTATTTGAAATATATCGTTAAAAAATCGCAAATATTTTCAAGGCCTTCATTTTATAAGAGTAAATCATTGATTTTATGTATCTTCCTTATGAAAATTTAATAACTTTATTTATATCTTTTTAATCTAATATATATTTGCCTTGAAAAGAATATGTATTATAAACCTAAAGTATTATTTTTTTATTGTGATTATGTCTTCATACTGTTAGTATAAAATACCAATCATATTGCCATTTTTAAATTACGTTTATGTCCTTTCAGTATATGATAAAGTTTTAAAATATTCATTAGATTATTTTAATTACAAAAAAAAAATTATGGACCATTTGTATTTAAATACTGTTTGTTATATTTTACCTTTTTCGTGCATTTTATTTACTGTTAATACTTCGAAATTGCATTGATGGAAGGTAAAACTCGGTTTTATCAAATTATTTTAAAAAGATACTGCATATTTCTTGAAATTCATTTGTTGCTTATAAGTATATACATATATATAAATATCATATAATAATAATAATGAATTTATGTTTCAAACCCTTAGCTTAAATGGTTAGAGAAAACATAGGTTTGATTTATTTGTTTAGACACTTAAGTAGTATTTACTTAGATTCAGTATTAGCAAACTGGTGAAAAAAATTAATAACACAATATGAATAAAATTCTTAAATTAACCCTTATAGCAAATATAACGTGATATATAAGTATCTTCAATAGTTAAAGTATCTACAGTTGTTTAAAATGATGCTATTTTATGGAAAAAAATAATTTTGATTTCAAATAGCCCTTAAAAACAGGTGTTATTTAATAACAACAGACCTGTCTTGCTAATTTCTCTTATTTGTCGTTGCAAATGTATCATTCAAAACCTCATCTCACTGTTACTTATTCTATTTAGCTAATTTATAAATTGTAAAATTCAAGAAATTCCGATAAAATGAACAGGCAGTTGTCGATGGCCATATTAGGGGAATAAAAATAAGGCTACAGAAAACACTTTAAATAATCTGATCCACCTTCATGGTAACCACAGAAACAGAAAATAAAATCGTTTGCTTAAAATAGCAAACAGAAATACAGAAATTTCTACAAAACCTTTTATTCGATGAATTAATTTCAATTAGTCGTTTGTAAAAATAAAGTGGTTTTCGAATATTAATGCGTAGAGTAAAAGGATTTTTTAAAGAAAAAAAATAGTCTTTAGCTACTGTATTGTCACAGTAATAAAAATGTATAATTAATATCGTTCTTTTAAGTTTTCGGTTTATTTCTACAAATATTTTTTTCAATCTAAAATTTTATGCATTGTAAAATTCGTTAAAACTACTTACAAGTAAAAAAAATAATATCTGCTTTTCATTGAAAACAATTCAACTGAAAAGTCTGGACCTCTTTGCAAACTATATGTGTAATAATTTTAAAAGAAAATTTATTGTAAAAACGGCATCTAGTAGAAGCAGAATGAGCATCTACTTTTAGATAAATTCTTTTCCATAGAATTTCAAAAACGATAATATTTATCTTTATTTTAGCTATTTTGCTACGACTGAATGAATAATTGCTACTACTGAATAGTTCTTTCAAAAGAAAGGTTCTTCCAATTGCGTTGCCATTTCAGAAAAGCCAAAGAAATAAATAAAATGGGGGAAAAAAGAAAAACGAAGCGAAACTAAAAAACCAAATAATCAAAATGATTCTCGTCATGTAGGTGAAAACTGTTAAATAATATATGTCCTAGACAAAAAAAAAGCAAAGAAGGAAAAGGAAAAGCGATTTCAATAGCTCAAAACAGATGTGTAGGACAACGAAGCAAAAACACACAAATGGGAAAATGTCCTTTAAAAAAACAAGAACGAAAACTCCGCCCTTACAAATATCTTTCTTCAGCTCTCAGACTCGAAATAAACAAATAATAAAAATGGCGGTTACTTCTGCTTCAGTTGCTTCTGTAAAATCCTTCCAGGTTTGTGGATTCACAAAAAGGATTTCTTTAGCTTCCACAACCCATTATACGTGAAGAAAACTTTTGCATTTTTATTCTTTTTCTCAAAATGGCTGGCTTCCCCTTGCAACAATACTCCTCATTTCTGTCTTTAGTGCTGGCAACCTCTCATGTGCATTTCAGCAAAATGAAAATGAGCTGACGTTCTTAGAATCTCTTTGTTTTAAGTAAACAAAGACGTTCCGTGAGTATAAAGAGTGACTCACTCTGCACTAAGCATTCCCTAGAGTTCAAAATGGCGACACTAAGTAACAATCAGAATACGAGTTGTGTCAGCGAAATAAAAAGAATCTTGGTTGCTTTTTTTTTCCTTGTCTCAGCTACTAACAAGATTATTTTTTGTTACTAATTTGATGCTCAAATTCACACTTAATGGTGGAATTCTTAAATGTGTGAGTATTATTTAAGCATTTAATAGGTAAAAAAAATGCTAACTCATGTAATATCTGATGCATTATGTTGGAATTATGTGGTAAAAGAATTAATGAGTTTTAAATTATTATAATCTAATCTAATAATAAATAATTATAAATCTAATCTAATAATTATTTTTAAGAAAGTTTTTTTTGATAATGATGTAAGAGAAATGCTCTAATGAAAAAAATATGAAGAATTAGAACTTTTTTGCTTTTAGTGAACAATAATGAGAATAAAAAGTGACTCATGCGAATAAAAAAGTGAAGTCAAAGAATTTGAATGAGAATAAAAAGTGTCTCACATAGTATTGAGCATTCCCAAGAGTTCAAAGTGACACTCTAAGAATCTGAATACAAGTTTGTCACAGAAATAATAAGAATGCTAATAATTTTCTTTTTCTCATCTCAGTTACTAAATATAGTATTTTTGTTACTAATTTAATCTGGTAAATTCTTGCTTAACGGATATAATTTTTAAATTTATAAGGATTGTCCAAATGAAAAGTGTACACTTACAATTGTGTCAGAATGACTGCAGCTATAGTAGCTCCACCAAAAAGGGATATAAAGGGTTGCATATTGCGTTCAATAGGTGAAAGCTGTTTGTATTAGAGAAAATTGATCGAAAATAAAGTCACGCTATGCATGAACACACCCAGATAAGAACACCGCATGGTTGTGCGGTTTCTGATTCTTCGATGGCCGTGGACAACTCTTGATTGGTTTCTTGCCGCAAGGGAGCAGTACCGACACTACAGCACTTTGACAAAACCAAGAAAAGTAATCAAAAGCAAATGACCAGACTTGTTATACCAAATGGTCATGACAGTGTTCTTCTGTGAAACCCAGACGACTTTTTAAAAAAATCGCTGGAAAATGTTGAAACACCCGCCATACACTCCGGATTTGTCACCCCATGACGTTTACATCTTTGGGCCACTTCACAGAGGACACGTTTCTATTGGGATGAAGAAGTGAAGCTGTGCTGAACTTCCTCAAGAATCAACCACTATCTTTCTACAGCAAAGGTATAGATCTGCTACATAAATGATGGGACTTGTGTTACAATGCTCATGGCAATTTCTTTTGATTTGCAATAAAGGTATTCTTTTGATTCAACTTGTCCACTTTTCATCTGGGCAACCCTTATATTTATATTATTTATATATTTAATAGTTATTAATGAGTTACAGTCTAATTTTATATTTGGCTCTCTACCTTTTTAAAAATTGAATTACATGGATTATTTTCATTTAAAATCGTTCATAATATAATTATTTTTCTTATTCTTTTATTGTTTTAATGTTGGCTTATTCTACTTCCTGTACATCTTAGCTTTAATAGGTTCTGCTTGACTTCCATATTAGAAAAATCAAATATCCTTATTGAGAAAGAGAAAAGTTTGAAACTGAGTGCAGATAATAGAGAAATAATATTGTTATAATATATATGATTATTTTAACATTAGCTCATTTTTTTCTTATTTCTAATCATTGCTTTATTTTCAGCATCTGCGTTTGTATGGAGAATTTAATATTTTTAATAAGGGAAGCATAACACGGTCAGATAAATTCTTCGCCTCTTAAGTTATTAAATATAGTTTATTTAAATTATTAGTCTAATTGTTTGTTAAAATCTCGTTTAAAAACAACAATAGGACTATTTTGGTACGTAACTCGCAAATCTGAGCTGCAATCAGATAAAGAGGACGAAATCAGAAATGGCTCCCCACTCCCCATCATATGGCTGGTGAACCAGGTGGTTTTTGCTTGCTAGAGACCCTCTTACATAGCAGTTCTTCAGTGAAATCTGTTCGCGAGCCTAGAAGCCTCCTATTCCGAACTTAAGATCTTACCACCAAGCCACCACGGTCTTCTAATATCTTATGTCATACTTCTCGACCCGTCAAAACTAAGATTATGGGAACTTTTATTTCATGATGTAGTGAAATAGATGAAACATTTCAGAAAAGTAACCTATTACTGTAAAACATCATGTGAGACATTTCAGAAAATATTTTTCAACTTTTTCAGTCAATTAAGAAGGGAAAAAAGTCGTCTTCATAAATATAATGATATATATAAAATATAATGATAATAATATATCTATAATAATTTTTACTGAAATAGTTTCATAAAGGACATAAAACTGCTTTGTTTTTAAAGAGAATTTTCAAAATACTTAATGCTTGAAAAATGTATTCCCCTTTCAATTGCCTATTGCACATTTTAACATAGAAATTTATTAACTATTTCATTTAGACTCATTGCAATAGAAAATTATTAAAATGAAAAAAAGCCAATAATTTTAAACACCAAAATTTAATTCGGTTGTTTAAATTTCTCAGTTTGAATAAGCTGATTGTACAAAGAATATTTTGAAATGTCGTATTCTCATTAATTTTAATCTATGAAAATATGCTTCAAATAATATAATGGCAATTTTCAGTTCTATGAGAAGAAAGAGATTATGTGATTCGATTTCCTCCTCTAATGTAAAGAAGAAAATAAATTTGTTTTGTGAAATCTCAGGCACGTCTGCTATTATTGTTAAACATTTATAATATTTAATTATATATCATCCTTGAGTAGAAATAATTCTTATTATTTCGAGTATAATCCAAAATAAAATTAATCACTGGAGATATTGTAAATTACAATTTCTAATAGAAAACCTTTAGAACCATAAAAAAGAGCCAAATTGGTTAAAAAAACTATTCCTATGGAATAAATTAGTAGTAGATAATATTGTTATTTCAATATAGAAAATGAATAAAATCAAAAGTTTAAAATAAATAAATAAGGATTTATCATTTAAATAATATTTTTAATAAGGTACTGAAAGGAAAATAATGAGAAAAAAGACCTTTTATTGCTGTATTTCTGTTGGTTTTCATTTTTAATTGATCTGGTTTTCAATAGAAATTGGATGCATTCATATTTCGTTTAGCATAAAAATTCAAGTTACAAAAGTCAATGGCAAAATGAATAATGCATTCAAAATGTATCTGACTAATGACATGCAAAGAATTAAAAAAAATGATGAAACAAATATTGTATACTATTTGATTTGCATCAGTAATGAATTGAACTAGCTTTATTTCTTTCAATATAAAGAATCAATGATTTTATTTGCGTCCCGAATACGCATTATTTCTTTTACCTTCATAAAGGTATTTGAAAATTATTTCTCGAAATCACACTTATTTTTTAATCAATAAATAAATGATACAACTTAAAAAAGTAGGGATAAAGAAAGAACTAAAAATTACTTTCTTATGATTAAATTTTTATTGTTGGTTAGCATTTAAAGAATACAGGAGTTCACAAATGTCCTTTTGCACAACATTAGCTCGAGTACTATGACTATTGCCATAATCTTAATATCTGATAAACGACAAGGCGCCACATGATGAGATCAGTTACAGCGCCACATGGTGGTAAACAGACAACGAATTTAGTTTTCATGTTTCAAAAACGATACAGAAAGATAAATTGAACGCATTTATACTAGGAAAGAAACATGTAAAATGCGCATTTGTTTGGTCATAACTTTCAAAATTGTAATGTTTTAAAATGTGTGAAAAAGACAAAAAAAAAAAATTAAAACTATTCGTTTTCATAAATAGCTTGATTTTCGAAGTACAATTTGAAAAGTTCAAACTACTTTCCGTCGTCTACAATACAAATTTAGATCTATGTTGAATTTTACCACTCACACATTTTGCCAAATCAATTGGTATTCCAACATAAACATTGGTAATATATAACAAGACATCTTACTGTATTGGCGGATACCTGGTGTGTTTTTTTTCAGTTATTCCTATAGAAAAATGTATATTGGAGCAATTTTTTGCCTGAAAAATATAAAATTTTCTCCTTTTCTCCAATATTTGTGACGTCACAGTTCGGAAAATGCATACAAACGCATTTATCTGGATAAATCACATCATTATTTTAATTAACTAAAAGTTAAAATAAAAACTGAACTGTAAATGTAACAATATAATTACTGACAGAGAGTTTTGAGGTCATAAAAGACAACAGCTTAGCATTTTGTCATTTTATGCTTTTAAAAATTTATGAAATTTTAAGCAGAAAAGAACATACTTACCTAACGTCAGGAGAAAATCCATGAACATGGTTGCTGTAAGTAGATGAGTCGAAGAAAGGAGGGAAGTGGACATTAAAATTGACCACAATATTTGGCTAACTAAACGTGCTTCATTAGACAAGAGATTCATTTCGCCTTGATAATGTAGATGTATTTATATGGCAGTTGAATACAATTTTGCTATTAAATTATAGATAAACTTAAAAATTAATTGTTATTTAAGCTTGAAAATAATATCTTGCACAAGAATGCCGTCAACAACATTTCTTCTACTGCTTTTATATTGAATTTTTTTTAAGACTTAAGGCTGCCGTCAATTAAATAAAAACCATTGGATAATAACAAAATAATTTGATATTTTCTTGAAGATTCATTAAGAGAGGAAAATTTTCGTTTTAAGGCTGGAATTTTTTGTTTTGTTTCGTTTTACATTAGAATTTCTAAGTTTCGAATTAGATGAAAATGATAGTCTCAAATAATAAATGTAGGACCAGGAAAAAAAATTAGAAAGTATTACTGTTTAATTAATGATAAATCTGTTACTGTTTAAGCTAAATAAAAATATGAAATTCAGCAAAAAATTAAAATATGAATAAATCAATAAACAGGCAAAATTAGAGATATTTATTAATTTCATATTCTTTTAAGAACTAACGAAATATTTATCACAATCTTTGCAATAACACATATTCTCTAACATTGGTTATCCAATCATCCATAGCACTTCTTACAGGTATATTACAAATAACGAATTTCGACAAGAGATAGAATTGATCAGAAAATCACAAAATAGGAGCTTCAGTACAAAGAAAAATGAGACTCCTCACCACCAAATGAAATGCAGAGCTTTCTTTCACCCCTAAAATGTAATAGAATATCTAATTTCTATGCCGACTGACCACTATTTTTAGGGTTACTAGGATTTCTCTCGTGGCGGTAGGTCAGTACGTGTTTCCATTGCAATTAACGTTGAATTTTCACAGAATACATGTAAATTTATTACGTTATAATGAAACCAGATTGTTGTAAATTAGATTTATTTGAGCAGTGAGGCAATAAATGAATATTAAAAAAAGATTTAAAAGTAATATTTTAGAACCCTGTAACGACTATATGATAAGGTCAAGTGAACTTCTGAACAAAACTGTGACTGTGCTATCAAAACACTTTAATGAAAAACACTTGAATCAAGCTACTGACTTATGATCGGAACAATTGCTGTACTAGCAATTTATTTGTAGAAGTTGTTGTCCAAAATATTTGCAATTGCAACTGGTAACTTTACATTTCATTCTTATAATTATACTGCATAAATAAGTTGAAATAAAATTTTCATTTCCTATATTCTTATTCAAAATATGTTTCTGATTGGTTGCAGCACAAGTGATAGTGAAACGATGTCTGTAAAGAGGGAATATAATTTTGAGCGAGCATCACTTCAAGTTGAAATAAATGGGAAGTGAAGTAATTAACTAGTGATCTGGAATAGGAACACGGAATTTAGAAACTACAGCCTTTGAAATAAAGTGACTGCTATGCTACCGAAAGTCTACGAGGATCAAGTTTGTGAAAAGGTATCTATTCTATTTGTAATACTTTTAAAGAAAAATTTGTGAGTAAAATTTATTCCTTTCCTTTTTTCAGCCTTTCATGCATAATGCTGTAATAATATATATCAGAGAAAAGGGGAAAATATCGCTGTTTTTAAATATTAAAGCGTTATGAATTCGAATACAGATTGTGATATGTTTACATGTCACATTATGCATGAAAGAGACTGTTCATAGAATAGATTCATATGATAGGTAGTTACTGTTCGGTATATTGGACAAATATTTCCAAACTTTTCATGCTGCCTAATGCTAATTTTGGACAAACAAATATTACAGTGATCAGTTATACAACTATTATTTCCAAATCTTGTCGATTAAACCTTGGAGAGGATATTGACCTTTTTGCCTACACTGACAAGTCTAACACTTGCATCGAATTATTGAATTTTTAGTATTTAAATCTAAATGACGCAAAACTTTCAATTGATTTTAAAATGCCGAATCACTTAGTAAAGCGTCAATGTCTCAAATGTTCTTTCTGTTATAAAGATTAGAATAAAAATTAATGGTCTAAATAAGTTATTGTCTAATAAGGAGGTCAAATCAATTAAATGGCAATGGGTTATTATGACTCACTCAATCGTTGCACATAAACCTGAATATATGTTGGTAAGGTATGCTTTCAGAACATCTAAAAGGAAATGGTATGGCACTTGCACGCGGTTCCGAAGGAAAATATCTGATTGCTGATCTACCAGATATTACCGGTCATGAAATAATCAGTTTGTTTTGTCAGACAGTTATAAACATTTGAAACCAGAAAATCATCTTGAGTTCGTCTGTAACATGGGTAAATTGATCTGATTAATCAATCAGTTGAATCCCGACTTTCAGAACGACTAGTCTCAACGTCGAATCGCAATTTATCCGAAGACCCACAGTGTAAGCGTGTTCCGGTGCAAAGTTCAAACGTTCCTCCTCTGCTATTGTTTCAAAGTCTAAAACAGAATTTGATCTTCGGATATGATCCTCGCCAGTTGGTTTTGGTTTGAAATAGCTAGATTATCTTGAAATAGATTTTGCACTATTTTAAGACGGAATATAATTCTAATTAAATTCATCGTCTCGAAATTAAATGAAAATAAGAATGGCATGTCCGTGTATCATACTAACACAAAAAAATTATTTTATTAAATTTATGAGAAATGTTCACTCGTATTTATTAGAATAGGATAAAAAAGGGCATTTTAATGATAATCTCTCAAATATCTTATGGTCTCTTAATTAACTTGATTATTAACGATTAATCGATCGAATAGTTTCCATTGGAATATATAGTAGTGAAACTATAAATTAGTTTAAAATCCAAACGAACACAAATGTTTACAAAAAAATTCAAAACATGTAGTTTCTACTTCATTCATTTATTTTATTTACCATCTACTACTTAGCAATATATTTGTAAGTAGTAAGTAAACTGAAAATAATTTAACTAATTAGGCTTTTCAAGGCAATTTATTTCACAGATTTTCCACATCAATTGTGAATGAAATCGGTATTTATCATTCTTCAATTAAATCGAAATTTATTTCTACCTGTCATTACCGTCCCTTCAAAGTTCGTTGTTGCAGTTTCTGGAACTTATTGCTTCTTTAAGTAGATATTGAATAACATGTCAGAGCTTATTCAGAAAAGTTGAATTTCACAAAGTCTGAAACAGAGCGTCTTCAACTTCCGTACTTCTGTGCAATTTATTTCATGTCGGGGAATCTAATTAACTCAGTCTAAATCCTTGAACTTCGGAAAGAATGCATTTTGGCAAGGATACAAGAGTCAGACAGTTTTGCAATTTTAGTTTCTTAATTACTTTGTGCTAGTGATAGGTAATTATTTTCCTCTTATATAATGAAAGTTAGGTTCTGCTATTACTTCTGAATGAATTCGGTGAAAGTTTTGAACCAAGGTTAGTACCATTATCTTTCTGATAAAAAGATGCGAGAATCTCTAAGAACAATGTGAACGTTACAGAATGCATTTGATTTTAAAATGGAGGAAATACAATCGGTTTTGAATCTAATCTTACTATTTTAATTTAGTTATGTTATGCATAACAAATCCGTGTATAAATTTAAAATAACAGAATAAATTTAAATATAGGAGCCATTATAAATTTCTAATAGTGTTTGAGAATACATTAACTTTTGAAATGGCATCAAAGAAGCGGGTTCGGAAATTAGCCTTTAGATTTAAAGTATTAAAATTTGAAAGAGCTAAGCTATTGATTCGTATTGGAGAAAGTTTAAAAGTGAATTTGTGATGGTTTGAACGTCACTAGAATCAAATCTATTCAAATTCATTTTGAAATACAAATATTTTTAAATCCGACGAGGTTTATTTTCTACATTAAAAGTATTCATAAGATATCGCTACCAATTCCAAAGCTGTATATTACAGTCTGCAACTCAGTCGTTGCTTGTAGTCACTAAATTTTAACACGTTGCCACACACTTTTAATTTGACGGTCGCACTCAGAAATACATTTTTTTTCAAATTGTATATGGCAACCATATGAAATTGAACATCAGTCGTATGTTTGGAAGGGAAAATTGTCACATTTTGCCGCATTTTCCGTGCAAAACTCTGTGACAGTATAACCGTCATTTGCTCATTAGGATGTTTTTTCTTCTCAGAGCAAATGATGACTATAGCCGTCATTTGAGCCAACGTGTTAAGGAACATCGTACCTATTATAGGAAGTGAATCTTGTCAGAATATATTTCTGCAAAGAGTACTAAAAGCCGAAAAGTCTTATAATTAGTCTTATTTAATAAATCTGGAATAAAAAGAATAGTTATAAAAAGTAAGAATTTATATTACAGATACCATACTGAATTCTTTTAAGACACATTTGGCAACTATAGGATTTTACTTCAAAGATATTTTTCTGACTTATTTATTTTAATTTATATTAGATTTACAATTTAGAATATCTTCATTATTATTTTTTCTTTATAATTGATCATCTACCTATATGTATTTTTATGCACCCAGCTGTCTCCGTAACTGCTCCGGGCACTGAATGAATTGATGGGTATGATGCAGGAATTTTATTTACAAAGAAATATACAATTTATGCAATTATCGCAATATTTTCATGCTCATTAATAAATTTTTATAGCAATATGTAATCTGTCCCATTTCTCTTAAATAAAACAAACTTTTTCAATGAATTAATTGGGTTATTAGGTAATTTAAACATTTTTATTCATTGGGCACATTGCGATTCATTGGTTACCTTTCCTGTATTAATAATAGCGACAATTTTTTAATTTTAATAATTGGTAATTAGGATAGAAAATAAACTCTTCTTTTAAGGATATAGTGCAATTTGCTCTTATCTTTTTTCAGAGAAACGGTGAATATCACAATTTAGAATCGGTGATGTTTACAAATTGCAAAATCACTGATATGCATATTCGTTTAACACCCTAGTTAGAAGAAGCCTTCCATTTCGGATATTTATTGTTAGTTCAATCTATATAAAAACGTAGTGTATATCTGGGATACTCATGGGTGTACAAGTGATTACTTTTTTTCTTTTAAATTAAGAGCTGCTTCGACTTAATTTCATATTGAAATATAAAAAATTCTGTAATTTCATACGCGTGGACGACATATTCTTGCATGTGATGATAAAAACGCACAGAATTATTTTATTTCATTTATTATATCCGAAATACGGAAAACATTTTTAGCAAATTATTCGCTAGATACATTACCCCTGCAACGTTTTATAATTAAGTATACATCCATTATGGTCGTTATTTTATATCACAGGTCTGATTCCTTGAAATGTTTGGCCGTTCTTTCTTAAAATAAAAATAATAAAAATAAAATTTTAAAAAAATAAAAAAAGAACTTTGAATATATGTGGACTGAAACTCTGAAGAAAAAGCGGCGGACCATAAAAAAATCCCTATGTGGCAGGCACGGTAACGATCGAACGCTAGGGTAAAATAAAATTTCAGTAATGCCTCAGAATGCAAGTGCGTAAAGTTGCGAAAACTCATAAAGCGTCGAATTTATGTTGTCATGAGGGCTGGAAGGATTTGAAACCAGCGGAATATTTCGTAGTAGTAGTTGGTAATCGAACATTAAAATGTCTCTGCAGGTTTAAAGATTTTCATATGTAACGATAAACAGCGATTACCGACGGAAAGAAATGTATTAAATGGAAGCACGTTGTAAAACATTTCTTTAGACACTTCTACATATACATTAATGAAGTATAACATCTATTACTCGCTCTAGAAATGATCATATATACATATGAAAAACCGTACATTTTATTTTATTCCATTTCTGTCGCTATATTACACATTTTGTTATGGTTTGAGTTTAAATCATTTCCGTAATGATACATTCCACATCTGTTGTTACATTTGTAATTTATAATACTGTCTCATTATGTTATACAATGGTTAGGTAATAATTCACATGAAGTGCTTTTGAGAAATAATTTTTTATTAAAACTCGGGTCCTTGCAAAATAAATTTTATAAAATATCATATCTTATTTCGTAAAGGACACAAAAAATATTATATTCTATCTTTGCTTAAGGTTAATCCATTAATTGTTTTTTCACATGGCCTATAACTAAATTAGTAAGAAAGTGTGTTTTTTTTCAAAATATTCGAAATATTTTCTTGTTAAATGCACTCTCTAATATCTTTAATGTTTCATATTAAAATATTATGAATCTATATTATTGTTTCTTTGCACAATGAGTCTCGCAATAATATAGAGATTCACAGATATTTTTGATAAATGCTAAATGGCTACCAAATCAATGACCTATGAGATTGGCGACAAATCTTGTCGACTGAAATAAAGCTAGTGAATTGACGACAGAAATGAAGGCTTTAGAAAATAAAGAATTTTGATTAAATGGTTATTAGAAATCAGAGATCCTCCAAAAAAATCCAACACTTTGACACTAAGACTATATAAACAAATGTGCACACACAAATGAAGTGATTTCTCTCTTTGGAATGTTAAGCACGGAGCAGTGGTTATTATCTAGTTGATTTGTTATCTAGCACTTGTTCTCTAGTTGATATGTTGCAATTGCTTGACAACAATTTGCTGTTCACTTATTTTGAATTGAATTTATACTGTTTTGAATACGATTAGGTTGTGGGTTTCTTGCTGTGTATTTTTTTTTTTTTGTATTTTATTTTATCAAGCTTTGTTATCTATTATCGAGGGTCTAATTTTTTTCTTTGACTTTCCTCTCTACACTCATTGGATGATTTTCGTAATAATGTTAACGCTAATCACTTGTTAAAGAAATTATTATAGAAAATTCTTTCACAGTTATTGAAAAATCTCTTTAAGCAGTTTCATTTCATCTTTCTTAAAAATATGTTTACACAATTTCTGTTATATTTTATCACCATCATACACAGAGTTAGCAAGAAATAAGTTACTTACTTTAAAGTTCTAAAAAGCATTCTGTTGGTCCAAAAAAAAATAGAATTTGAACCATAAATTATTCAGATGGTGCGTTTTACATTTATTAATTAAAAAAATTTAGTACAAATATTCACCAATAGATGGCGTGGTAACACAAATGGCATTTATTTGCATTTATTGAAAATGTGAAACGTAATTTGCGTTACAGCACATGTATATTACCATTTTTCTTTGAATAAAAAGAAGACAGATTCTGCAAGAACATTAGTATGTTGGCTATGTCTACGTTGCGAGAAAAAGTGCTACTGGTACCAGAACCAACAAAACTCCGTTGCATCTCTAAAGGAATTTCGTCTTATGAAGCAGATACGAAGAGGTTCAATGTCTCCAAGTGCCCTACGCAAGATGATGCAGACATTTGAAAAAACTGGACGACTTGGCATTCTTCCAGGTAGAGGACGAAAACAAAATCCCGTTTTCCAGCGTCGAAAATGTTGCGGACGCGCTCGTTGAAGTCAACAGTCAGTCGCCGCATAATATTGAGAGTTGGTCAGTTTTTTCCTGTGCTCTTGATATTCCGTATTCAACTGTACGAAAAAATCTGTATTCCGTATTCAACTGTACGAAAAAAAATCTGTATTTCGTATTCAACTCTACGATTTTTTTTTTGTATTTTTATCCATACATAATCAAGTCTGTGCACCTGTTGCAGGACCGGGACTTAGAGGTCTGTAAAACTTTTTCACTTCAGTTCATTGCTCGACTTGGCCATGGAACATGACGTGGAGTGACGAGGCCCACTTTTGCCTGAATAGGAAAGTTAACACACACAACTGTCGTATTTCGGCTGAGGAAAGCTATCACATTATCCAGGAACAACCCTTGCATCGTGAAAAAGTGACAGTATGGTATGGTTTTACAGCTACCTTTATCATTGGACCGTACTTCTTTGAAGATGTAACTTCAAATGTAATCCAAACCTGTTCATGGTACCGTTGTCACAGGACAACGGTACCATGATATGCTGAGGGATTTTGTAATCCAAACTCTTCTACAGCATGGATGATTTCAAGACATCATTTTCATGCAGGATGGTGCACCGCCTCATATTTATCATCGTGTAAAGCGATTGTTAATACAGCATTTCACAGCAGCACGAATTATCAGCTGTCATTTCCCAATAGCACTGTCTCCTCGCTCGCCGGACAGCACACCTTGCGACTTTTGGTTGTGGAGTTATTTGAAGGATAATATCTACCGTCAAAGGATATTTGAAGGATAATACCTACCTTATATCTACCAGATATAAGACAACATTCGGCACCATATTCTTAATATATATAGAAAATATGGTTCTCCGATTAGAGCATATTGTTAAAAAGGAAGGAGGACATATTGAGCAATTTTAATTATACTTTATTTAACAATTATAAACCATATGAAATGGTTTTAAGTGTATTACAACTCCATCTAAAGTTGAATTTTGTACTTTTTTCATTTAATAAATGTAAATCTCATTATATCAATCTGCAGTTCAAATTTTATGTCATTTGGATCAATAGAATGCATTTTAGAGCCCTTTGAAGTGGTTAACTTATTTCTTTTTCATCCTATATATATTCACTGTTTCAAAAGCTCTTATGCACAACCGAAACATTTTAGAGTACTTTAGATTATCGACAAGATATCAGTTATAGATCGCGTGAAAAATGAATATCTTTATTCTCGTCACTTATTCATGAAACTGAGAAACGGTTTCCAATTCTTCGATCATGATGAAATTATTAATTAGAAAATGATATATAAAACAAGCTTAAGTCATAAGTGAGAATAAAAATATTTTGCATCTTGACAGTTAATTTGATAGTGCAATTAGTAATGTTTATGTTTATCGCTATTACGAGATATTTGTTTATAAGTTTATTGTGTACAGTTTAATTAGCAAATATTGGGTAAGAAATACTAATTTTTTTTTTAAATATTAGGGTTATAGAGTGTCATATAATATATAAATTAATTTATGCTAAAATCATTGATAGTTATTTCCTATCAATAGTCTTAATCAAATTTTATAATTAGTTCCTTTCTAAGATGCGATATTCACTAAATATGATAGTTTAAAATTTAAATTAAATTTTAAAAATTATCAAGTTTTACGTTGTTTTCTCAATAAATAATAAAATCTAATCCGTTCTCAATTTCAGGATGTCAAATATTTCTCCTCAATTTTACACCATTTGGAAATTTTTTTAAAAAAATTCTGTGACATCAACTTTATTTCCCATGTAATTTTTTCACTACTATTTAGAAATTTTTTTAAAAATTTCTAAGTAAATGTCAAATAAAATTGTGTATTTTTTTTAGTTAATGGATTTATATTCTTGCGCATTGCATTAATATTTCATACATTTTTGTGAGCGCTTCATCGCTGCCTTATACTTAAGAATAAATAATAAAGATAGACGAAAACGAATATTATGATGCTTTGATGTTCTGTAATAGAGGATGAAATCCCTTTTGATATGTTATAATAATTGCATTATATCACTCCAGAATTTCTTTTTTTGATTCTGGGTAATACAGTATCTGTAAGGTTTAGCTGTCATATGAAGTCCAATTTTAAAAACATTAATTTGTAGTGATCTGTAAATCACAATATCGTTCCATATCGTCTGAAACAACAAATTTAACTGAATATATATATTAATCTCCATATCTATTCAGCCATTTTGCTCAATTGTAATAGTCCTATGTCTATTTTACACATTCTTGTAGAATGTGCACGGTTTTCTATCCAGCGTCTAGCATGTTTTCAGAAATCTCGCCCTGAATCCAAAACCCCGCATGTTGATCTTTTTAGTTAAAAAAAAATTGGTTTTTATAATCATATATAAACATTAACCGCTCTTTTTAGCACAGTGCCATACCTTAAATCATTGTTACGCTTTTTCATGACTCCCAGACTTACGCTTTTAGACGTTTGGATTTTTTAAACATTCCGTGTTTTGATTTTATTATAAATTGATACAGATATTTTAATTTCAAAAATGTGGTGCAGCTTAGCCACAGATGACTTTTGTGGCTTCATAAAAGATGGCATCATAAAAAACAAACTCAACTCAACCCATTTATTTTCATTTTTAATTCTTAATGATATTATATTGTGTAATTATAGTCTATCTGAAAATCATTAACTAAGAGGTTGCAAATATTTGAATTAAAAAGGACTCGTATATGTTAAAAACAATTTACACAAAACAGACTTCACTTTTTTTTTTCAAAATAATTATAACTTGTTGCAGTGTAAGTAAAACAAGCTTAATTGCCTACTAGAAATTGGAGTAATGAAATACGAAGTATTCATTCTTCATGAAATAAAAAGTATTAATTTTTTTAAAGTATTAGAAAATTTCAATTTTTTTTCGTGGCCTCACAATATTAAAAGAACTTCAGAAAACTCAAAAAAATGTAAATCACATTAATATTTAAATGAAAAGATTAAAATTAATATAAATAACAATATTATTATTCCTCATTTTTAAAACTGATTGAAATGTAAAACCTTTCTTCTGGTTCATACAGACTCCGTGCTTATTGTCTTGAAAATTGGTTACAGTGGTTTTTAAAAATGCACAGTCATAAATTTTCCAGACAATCTGTATGAGGTTAGGAAAATGTTTATGCTTTTTATTTCCATTTGGAAACGTAATACATTAAAATGATTTTTTAATGTAAATAGTTAGTTTTTGCTTTTCTTGTCTTGTGAGTGCCAAATTTTCCTACCAATTTTAAACTAAATTCTCAAAGAGATATTGATTTATCATTGCGCTATCTTTCGAAAATAAAAATTTTGAATATATTGCAGAATTTGTACCCAACAGAAAAGTAGACAGACGTAAAGTGAGTTAATATTACATTGTTATCTAATTCTATACTACTATATACATAAAATTTCACACTTATCGAAAAGTTAACTTAAAATCTATTGAAAGTTTTCACAGAACAGGCACACTCAGTTGACAGCGAGTAAAAATGTGTCAAAAAAATTAATTAAACTTTGAAAGGTTCCTTTACTGAAACAGGTTTCTTTATACTGAAAGTGAAAATAATTGTAGGCACTTATATTTATAATGAGAAATCATCTCAAAGAAAGCATAATTATGATAAAATGTCTGGTTATTTTAATCAAATGAAATTAAAAAGGAAGGAACCGATCTCCATTTAAAAAAAAAAGTTTATTTGTGCAACCATTTTTTCCTGTTGGCCACTGATTTGGAGTTATTTAACGAGTGCCTTACTATATCTCATCATAAGTTAAAAATGTGAGCTTTATACCCACGTTTCGCTTTAATAATGCACTTTTAAACACTCCGTAAAAATGCCACTTAAAATACTCCCGGTCATAAAATATGCAAAGTAGCATTCTTTGGTAAAAAGCAATTGCCAATATGCGCAATAAAATGCAATTCTCAGTAATATTTAAATCTCAATAAAGCTTTCATTCATTCATTTCTCTTAAGAGTCTATCCTTAAAAGCTAGCATCTTAAAAAAAAGCACCAATGTAGCAATTCCTTTGATGCCGGGTTGTAAAAAGGTATTTTTATGTTTAGCTCTCCTCTCAAACTAAACTAATGAATCGTTTCCAAAAAGCCTTTTCACTTCTTTTTTTCTAATAAATGATTTGAAAAGCTTTCTTCGTTCCCCAGGGAACCGTGGAGTAGAGTTTAATAAATTACTGAAATATTTTGCTTTCTGTCAATAAATTATTTTCTAATGCCTTTCCTTTCTGAATTTCAAGAGCACATTTTTTGATATAGTAGATAGATGAGCTTAAGAAATAGCTTCATTATTACAAGAGAATTATAATGAAAAATGGTCGTTGGATGCCATTTTTTATTTTGATCATTCGAAAGCTCGAAATCTGAAATATAATTAAAAAGTAATAATAATGCACTGCTGATATTATCTTTAATCTTTATATAAATAAGCCATTTTGACTATGTATTAAGTATGCATATATTTATATATTTACTGTACACGTATCCTTATAAGTAATCGGGTAGTAATAACTAAACTTAATACACTAATTCTCTAAGACAGACGAAAGAATACTGTCAGCTTCACAAAGTTCAAAAGTTATTTAATATTCAATTAGTTAAAGATAATACATTATCTCGTATTAACTTAAAATAATTCCATAAAAACATAATTTTATATAATCTTACATTTCCTGTAATATTTTTTTCAAAATCTGATAAATATCTGAATAGATTTAGATGCTTTCGAAGCAAAGAAATTCATGGATACCTCATGTAAAGCAACGTTGACATTAAAAGAATCTTAATTTTTTTGATGTTTCTGTTTTATATGTTTAAATATTTTTACAATGTTTTTGATTGATTCATAAAAGTTTTATCAAGGAAAAAAAAATGCAAAAACAATTTACCAGAAGTCTGAAAAAGCATTAAAAATAGATTTAAAACAAATATTAACAGTTTATATCAGGAACAATTATTGATTCAGCTTAATTTCATATTTTTATCAATGAAAAATGGACCTTTTTATTTAAGTTTCTCAAAATGCTCATTAATCAGTTTTTATGATTCAATTATTATGGACAAAAATACTTACGTAAAAAATATTAATAATTTAGAGAGAAAATTAGTTGTAATATATTTTTAAATGCCTGAATTCAATTGATATTGTCATTATAATTAATAAAAGAGTTTCAGATGATAAAAGGCAATTTTGTATTATAATATTTATACAAAAATAGCTTTTGCTTTGAAAAATGTTAGACATGAAAGTATTTTAATTTAATGACCTAAAAATCATTTATTGATAAAACTTTATATAATTTAAATTTTTATGTTTTGTCAACATATAAATTATATAAAACGAAATTGTAAGTTTAATTTACTTTTTAATTTAGGATAAAATTCATTCTATGTCATATAGCAACGATAAATCTAAGCAAAAAAAGGGTTTAGACTTATAGTAATGTGACTGAGTATACGTATATTTAGCTGAGAAAACAATGAAAAGTATAGTATGTAGTATGCTTAGCAATATTTTAAAAAGTCGTTGAAATTAGGAAAAAAAAAGCTTTATACTGTGAAATATTATTCTTGAATGGTGGGAAAACTTTTTGCGCCTTCATATTCCCTGAAAATGTTTAACAATTCTTTTGAAATTTAGTTAGTTTTTAATTAAAAAATCTAATTGAAACAAAAAGATACTATTTTGAGTATCTATTATCCAAGAAAGAACCATATGCCAAATTGGCAGCTCTCCAGCTTGTCTTGAAGAACGTTATGAAATTTCTTGAAAGCGCATATCACAATTTACATACAATCAGATAATCCTATAAACATTGTAATGTTAACTTTAGAATCATCATGTAAAAAAGAATCCCAATTGATAGTTGTGATTTGGATTTCGGAATTGACGAAATTCATATACAGATAACTTTTTTATTTTTCACTTTACTTAAGTGTTCAAAAAAATAAATTTGAATACATAGAACGACCGGATAAAACTTAGACATATTTCATTTTTCCTCAATTGATTTTCTCCACTCTGATTTTTTTCCTATTGGAAACTCGTGTACAGTGTGTGTAACACTCAGTGTAAATGCTTCATTTCTCTAAAAACTAAATTCTGTAGTATTGCAAACCATTTTAAAAGATCAAATTCTATTTTATGTTCATACAGAAAACATGACATTAACATTACTCTTAAAATGATGAAAATTTCCCATCTAAATTATTCAGTAATTCCTAATGTAATGTTCAAGCAAAGTTGAACCGATGAATCATATACTTAGTGAATTATTACAAAAATATCTTATCATTCACTGTCTTAAATTATTTTCAGTTACATATATGAAGAAACAAAATGGTGTACTTTGGAAGCCCACAATATTGAAAAAAATCTCTTTAAATATAAGTAAAAGCAGCAGGCGTTGTGGTCCCGAACCTTTCTTGAATGCTTTCTAATAAGTTATCTAAACTCCCCTCTCCCTTTCCGCATAAAAAAATGCTGACTTTAAATAAAGTCTGGGATATCATGAGGGCGAGAGCTTCATACTATAGTAAAGGAAACTGATTATGTACAATAAATATCTTCTTTTCGCCTGATTGAAACTGAAACTTGACGAGGAACTATAGTTATAGTAATTCGTTCACGTATCAAAATTTATTTTTTAAAGTTTTTGCTTTTACTTAGTTTGTTTACTTACAAAGATTATTGAAATAAATCTTTCAATTATATTTCATTGATATCTCTTTGAAATATTTTTTTAATTCTTCAATGAGAGAATGTTAAAGTTTTTCTTTTGAGAATGAGGTGTCCCTAATTACAATAACAAATCTCGTCAAAGAACTACTTTATACATGAGAGTAGGAACTTTGAATAATATGTCGATAGTCAAATAACTTGTTCTACACTCTTCTGCCCCAAGCTAAAAAGAAGTTGCTGGCTCAGTGTTCATTCTCGTCATCTGTCCATGTTTCAAATTTACGAAATCCATCTATAAATAGAACCCATGGTATTAAAAATGAGTTCCAAGTTTAATATGAGCATATTAAATTGGGATATTTTTTTTATTTGGGAAATTCAAAATTACTTAGTTCTATGTAAGTGAAAGCAATTAGAACATATATATCTCATTTGCGCTTGAAATGATGATAAGCAATGTTGCATGAGCTATTAATTGTGATATATTATTATTATATCAAAATATGATAATACTTTGAAGACAAAGTTTGGATATGTTATAATAATAAGTTTTTATCGTTTTTAAATAGTTAGTTTGGGTTAATGGGATTAATAGTTTATTACTAATAATAACAAATAAACGTAAATAATATTAACCATTTATTATTAACAGTTGCTACTCTTAATGATAATTGTTATAACGATTAGTTATAAAATATTAAATGCGTTGACCGTAGTCATTATGTTTCAATGCGAATAATATCAGTCAGTGTTCATACGTCCTAAATCAAATAAAACGGCGGTTTACTTGTGAATAAAAATATTTATCATCTAATGTTTTAAAAAGACAGCCTACCACTTTTATTTTCTAAATTAAAAGGAAATTATGAAAAAAGTTGTTTAATCTATTTAAGATATTATGCGGGATTGTGTTCCCTTCATTCTTAAAATTTCTTTGTCCTTATTAGTATGTAATACTGTGCCAGGTATACCATTAATAATGGGAATTATATGATGCATAAATGTAACTTTATTTTAGTAGTCTACTTCAAAATAATGTAAGCAACCTGTGTTAGCTAAGTTAACAAAAACAAATTCTTGCGAAAGTCATCCTCTTGTTAAACAATATACTATTCCATTTTTCAGGTGATAAGGAAAATATGTTAGTAAAAAAAAAAAAATGCCAACCACAAACTATTTGGTAATATTTCTTTCCCTTTTATAGTCTCGTTTATGCTTTAACCTGTCTGATCGCAGTGTTAAAAATATTCTTCATACCATCCTACCTTATAAATCTTTAAATTTCTCCCCAAAAAGCAAGTTTCATATTTTATAAAACAGTATGAGCCACTCGGCTAACTCGTCTCAGTAAAAAAAAAAAAAAAAAAAAAAAAAAATCACGAAGTAATGGGCCCCCTTTCCCGGTAGATAAAAACTTATGTGATCTTTCCAGTGATGAAATGAGTTATTGAAGGTCTTTCACCTGAATACAAATACTCCTCATCCCTCTCTAGAGGAAAAAAGATGGAAGTAAAAAAGTCAAATATATAAATTTCAGATCAAAGTTCTACGTCGTTCTCAATTCCAGAACAATAAGGTCATCAAGTAATATATTTTCAGTAAGTTTTACGACTGAAATGACCCCACTATTCTTAGGGCCTTCCGTTTCATCCAAGAGTCTCCCCACCCCACCCCTCTTCCCCATCCTCCCAGGAGATCGCTTTCAGTTTATCCCCCGCTTTCAGATACAAAAAAGCTGCCATTTTAGTCTAAGCCTGTGAGAAATGTTCTCGGAAGATTTATATATTTTCAGATTTTTGTAGGGCCCTATAAAATGCCGAAATTGGGAGCATTTTCAAAAGAGTATTATATACCTCGGATATATTATTGTTTTCCTTTGACTTCTTTTGCCCGAGTTTTGTTCAATATTGTAGAAGAAAAGTATTTACGTTCTTCAAGAAAGTTACGAAAAAGTTATAAGAATATCTGCCTTGGAAACTAAACTTCTGCAACAAACTTTACCGAAAACTGCATGTCTTTATTTGATTATATCCTTAAGTAAAGTTTTATCACTAAATCTCTTATATTTTTACTCAGTCGAATATTTACTTGCATTGCGCAGTTACCTTAGTTATATTTAGTCCCTTTAGGCAGAAAGACATCTGATTACACAACTGAACGTATTAAAAAAAATTCTATATGTAGTATAAGTTGTTGAATTTCCATGTTTAATTTTTTAAATATGATAATTGAGCAAAAAAAAAAAAAAATAGTATCTTAGCGAGAATTATTTTCAAAATATCAAGTGTTTATTCATCACCATTATTACATGGCATTTAGAGTAATGGTTATTGATCACGTTTTAATTTGATTCTATTTTTAACTTATATGACGACTTTATCGAATATGTATGTGGATCTTCATGTAAATTTCATATTAAGTTAAATATGCTCAAACTGGAGAAAAAGGAAGCTTAGAGAATATAGTCCTAAATGAGATTTATTGCCATATTTGACCACCCTGAAGTTAACGATAATAACAATCTGTAGCGCATTTTTACTGTTATGAAACGATTTAAGGTATCCAATTAGGTTGTAAAGGTACTTTTTCCAAAAAAAAATTTGAAAACAAAACTTCGTAGATTCTAAAACACACTTTGTTTTAAACATGTGTAAGATAGAACTATATATACATTAGTTTCAATAATGCATAACAAATAAAATGATATCGGAAACAATTGCATTTTTATCCGAAAATGCATTATTTATTTTATTTTTACTTTAAAATTCTCCAAAATAATATTTCATATATTTATATTAATTTCCTACCCCCTCAGCCATAGTTTGCTTATTTTTGGCATTTCTGTTTAAAACATTTGTTTCCAGCGCATTTGGATGAACTAAATTACTATATTTAAAATCATTTTCTGAAGAATGAATATTTTATTGTTATCGATTCACGGAAAACATGTATATCTCAAAATCAATTCAATAAAATTTCATGAAATTAGTTATGCATAAATCCAAACCCTTTGAAGGTGTAATAGATCTCGGATTTTAAGATAGCTTCATTTAGTCATATTTTAACGAGATTTTAAGCTCAAAACATAGACAAATTATCAACTATATAGAGGTATATAGTTGATAATTGTTTAGTGGTTTAGTTTACCTATAGGTAAACTAATAACATTGTTAAACTAAACCACATACAACTATATATAGGTAAACTAAAAATTAAATATTTCCATTATTTTTCAACTTATTTTGTTTCGCCTAACACTTGAATAAGCAATTTTTTCAAACACTAAAGGTATAAAGTGTATATTTTTTTTCTAATACTGACCTTTCAAATCTGTTTTAACTATTTGATACAATAAAAAATGTTTATGTATCTTTTTTTTTAATTTCATATTCGAAACTTGTCGGATACCTTAAAAGAATTTCCGCTACTTGAAAAAAAAATGGTAGGATAAAAACACACAAATATAAGTTCCGATTTTTCCCCCCATGATGTGAAAATATTTTCAAAAACTGAATTATTCCTGTTTCATAAAGGAAAAAAATAGCCTGATTCTAAGCATTTCAAATATTAAAATATTAAGTGATAATTGAAGGATAATAAATAGGAACAAATGCTATAACCCTTTATAAAGAAAATTAAACATGAACAAATCCATCTATTGATTACAAGAATCTTTAAGGTATTGTTTGCCAACGTATTCTAAAACCCCCTGCGCTTTTGCTCATTCATTAGGATGAATTCAATTCGTCAAATTAGGGGTGAGAGGAAAGATGAAAGGAGGAGAGGTTTACATTTAGTAATACAGTAAATTCGTATTACTTGCAAACTAAATTAAGATAAAATAATAAGATCAGAAATGGCACGATACTCATATACACGTGAAAAAAAATGAACGAAAAAGTATCTAATAGGGCTGGAATCAAGGTCAAAGAATGACGAAGAGTTCCGGAAATGCGCTCATCCTTCCGCGTCTCATCCCTCAATGAGATAGAATCATCCAAAAGAGACCACCTCAGGATACTGAAATGAACAGTACCAAAAAATCGAAGGTCGGTGCGGTACTTAAATTCGAATTACTTTGAAAAATGTTATGTGATCACAATCAGCAAATAACAGAATTTTTAACAAGATATGCATAAATTAAACACTGTTTCATTTTCCCTTTCTAAAACATAAAATAAATTTTTAAAATATATTTCCTAAAGAGCTTCAGGAATATCAAAATAATTTACTTTTCCGAAACATCAAAGTAAACTTTAAGATACCGAAGATGCTAAGTAATGTACAATGGTGTGCAAAACTTAAGCAACAGGTATGTTTTTTGCCATAACTTCACGAGAAATCATCTGAGAGACATGAAATTCAGAAATGAGATACAGCATTTTGTTCTGAAAGAATGACGAAAGCATAGTAGAGCAGAAATGAATACAATGCATACAGTATGGAATCAAACAAAAAAGGCTTTATTGAACTCATAGTATCGTTACACATGATTGTCTGTCCAAGAGGAAGAACAGCAAGCAGATGTTCCTTAGTATGGGATATGCCCTCCCCTTACTGCAATGGTTGCTTTGCACCGTCTCCCCATACTCAGCACCAGATTGTCCAACAGTTCTTGAGGTAAGAAGGCCCATTCCTCAATCAGCATGTGTTTAAGTTGTCGGGTGTTCCCAGGAGGATGTAATCGTGCCGCAAGGCGTCTCCCCAAAGCATCCATGTTCTATCGGATTTAAATCAGGGGAGCACGCCGGCCAATCCATTCGAGTGATATCTTCACTTTCCAGGAGCTCCTCAACAGCATGAGTCCTGTGTATTATCATCCATAAAAACGAAGTCTGATCCAATGGCACCTCGGAATAGACGCACATGGGGAAGTATGACCTCCTGACAATAGCGATCTCCAGTTACAGAACCTCTGTCGAAAAAGTGGAGCTCAGTGGAGCTTTCCGTGATGTAATTGGGATGAAACCGTGTCCCGACCTCTCTCCAAATCAACTGGCGTCGGGAATCGCTTGTAACATCACGGAAAGAGACAGTTTCGGTGGTCCTGGAGTTGTCGTCTGGGGAGGCATTATGATGAACGGGCGGACTGAGCTCCAAGTTTAAAACAGAGGTTCTGTAACTGGAGATCGCTATTGTCAGGAGGTGTTCCTTCCCCATGTGCGTCTGTTCCGAGGTGCCATTGGATCAGACTTCGTTTTTATGGATGACAATGCACGGCCACACAGGATTCATGCTGTTGAGGAGCTCCTGGAAAGTGAAGATATCACTCGAATGGATTGGCCGGCGTGCTCCCCTGATTTAAATCCGATAGAACATGGATGCTTTGGGGAGACGCCTTGCGGCCCGATTACATCCTCCTGGGAACACCCGACAATTTAAATACATGCTGATTGAGGAATGGGCACTCTGACCTCAAGAACTGTTGGACAATCTGGTGCTGAGTATGGGGAGACGGTGCGAAGCAAACATTGCAGTAAGGGGAGGGCATATCCCATACTGAGGAATATCTGCTTGCTGTTCTTCCTCTTGGACAGACAATCATGTGTAACGATACTATGAGTTCAATAAAGCCTTTTTTTTGTTTGATTCCATACTGTATGCATTGTATTCAGTTCTGCGCAACTATGCTTTCGTCATTCTTTCAGAACAAAATGCTGTATCTTATTTCTGAATTTCATGTCTCTCAGACGATTTCTCGTGAAGTTATGACAAAAAACATACCTGTTGCTTAAGTTTTGCACACCGGTGTAATATTTAATACAAGCATATACGGCACTCTAAAAAACAAGCACTGAATTGTTTGAAATAATTTATTAAATTATAGCAGATGTGTAAATCTGTAAATAAACATTGCTGCAGATGTTTCCTAATTGAAACAAATATTTTGGTTTCCTATTAATTTACTCACTTGCTGAGATTGTTGTATACAATTTGAAGCTTCCTGTTAGAGATTTATTTACGCAAGGAAAAGCAGATGTTTATATAAATGTGAATGTTACGAAATTACTGAATTATCATAAAGGCAATTTAACAGCAAATTACCCCAAATGAAAGAGACTGACTCCGTGCTTTGTAAAAAGAAGAATGGGATGAAACTGCGACATAGAATGGGAAGAAGTTGCAAAACCTTTCCTGTAATTGTTATTTTTGAACAGTATGAAATCATTTATAAATCCTTATACCTAATTATTCCATAAAATGAAAGTTATGCAATCAAATGAAATTATATTCTAAATATAGCATTATCGCGGTTTTAGATAATTATTTTTCATTCTGTAAATATTGTAAATACATTATTATAGTAAGGTCAGTATAATAGTACCAAAGACTAAATTTGCTTAATCGGAGAAAATAATTTAATTATTATTATTTTATTTTTTCGTTTATGAAATATACGAATAGAATGTGTTGCAATCGTATAGAAATTCGAATTCAAGATTTTAAGGAATTTCTAAATTTCAGATCCCCCCGAATCCGAAAAATACATATTTGTAATTAGGTTCGTCTTTCTGTGCACACGATAACTCAAAAACGCTTTGAGCTGGACAGACAGATGAAATTTTGTATATTAGATACATAGATATATATACCAGATATAGAGATTGTTTTAATTAAATTTTGAACGAAGTCCATTCAGATGACATCTTTCTGTCCAACTTTCCGTATATAATTTAACCTCGTAACTCCAAAACGGAACATGATACATGGATAGCATGATAACAGACATGAACTTGATACATAGCTTTAGCCTCTTACATGTAGAGATGTATCATTTGTGAAAGCAATTCCGTCTATCCATACTTTCACATGCTTATAAAAGCGATAAATTATAAACTAAATAACTTGAATATTTGAAATCTGAGATGCGATTTAGTGATTAGAATTTTAGTGGTTATATTTTAGTTTAATATGGTTGCGAAGAAAATATCCAAAATGAGCATTCAGTTGGCTAGTACTTGTCCATTAAGTTCATTCCAACGATAACTCGCCAACAAAGTCGCTGTAGATCGTGCTTCAATGGACTCTTTTTTTTAACTAGCTGCCAGTGACATGTAGTTAATAATGCACAAATACATTTATTAGAGAGCTTGCGGGGCCGCGGTGGCCTGGTGGTAAGGTCTCGGCTTCGGAACCGGAGGGTTTAAAGTGGATTCCACCAAAGAACCGTCGTGTAAGGGGGTTTGTTGCACGTTAAATCCGTCCTGACCAAACGTCCTCCCTCTGGTGTGGTATGGAGAGGGGGTGCCAGCTCAGGTGTCGTCCTCGTCATCTGACTGCGGTTCAAAATTACGAGGTCCGTCCCAAAATAGCCCTAGTGTTGCTTTACAACGGGATGTTAATATAACTAGAGAGTTTTCGGGAAAGTTTTGAGAGGATCACGCCAGCTGGTTAATAGTTATATTTCATAAAATATACCAAGAGGCACTAAAATAAACTTGCCGATTTCTAAACCTAATAAATGAAATGAAAGTAAATTTTATATACTAATTGTAAAAAGCATTAAAAGATAAACTCAACGAATTATTAATAATAATATACCTACAGTCACAGAAAAGAGACATTTTGGTGTTGCCGAAGCAAAAACGTGTCAATAAATACAATGAAGCCTAGAAAACGGATTATGCAAAATTTCATAACTATTTGATTCATAAAAATGCGCATACTGAAGAAAAAATTTACAGCATAAAAACCATAGAAAATATTCCTTATTAAACGGAACTAGAGGCTACTAAATTATGTGCAATTTTTTCAATTTGATAATCACTCCTTTATATATGATATTGCATCGGCATCTTATAGTATATAATTGCTTTTATTGGGGGGGGGGGACAAAAACATCTTCCCGTCCTTTATAACTTGGGCATGAAATTTTACTTTATTCTGATAATTATACTTAGCTCCAGATACATCAACACAGTAAAAGTTTATTTAATAATCAAATTCTTTAAGGAATTATATAATATATAAAGTAATAATTTAATTAATTGATAATTTATACGATTTGGGACCAAGTCTTAATCGAGCTTACGGACTCTAATTAACAATATACTTAAAACTATTGAATAAATCCTATTATTTAAAACATAAGTTTTGTTTAAAACACTTCTTATTCTATATATGTTCAACAATTCTTTAGGTTGACGAATAAAATAAAATAAATAAATAATATTCTTTTCACTTTTTTAAGCTCGAAAACTTTGTCACATTATGGCAACTTTCAATCTTGAAAATGTCGAAACCTAATAATTCTTAATTCAACAAACTCAAACAATAAAAACTGAATTTATTCCTTTGTTATCATATAAACTGCTGACTGTTTTAAACAGAAAATTACCTAAGCCTAGTTTTAACATCATCTTCTTTGAATCTTGCATTTCATCAAAAGTATCAAATCAAAAATAAAAAATTTTTAAAAAATTAAAAGCGAAAAATTGGATGAATAGGGTTTTCTCTGATCCCCTCTTAAAAGAAGAAGTTTCCGTTCATTCCTTATCTTCAAGGAAGTTGAAAAGTTCTTTGAAAAGGACAAGAGAATTTCAAACTGGATCTTCGTAAAATTTTCCCGCTCTTGCCTACGACGAAGTTTTAATGAACGAAATGGCATCAGTGACAGTTTTCCTCCCCCGCCTTTTCCAGAACCTCCCTAACGTTGACAGATTCCTGCTCCGAAGCGAAGATGACATTAAATTTTGATAAGCTTTGCGTTTTCTTATTTCAAAGTGGTTCTCGGGAACCTCTTTGAGGCGAGCTTGCAACATGGGGTGGCAGGCGTAATTATTAAAAATGGAAAATGTTCGAGGACGATAATTTTTCTGAAGTTTTGTCAAAAGTTTTCCCACAAAGTAGCTCTTTTAATATAAATATCAGATGCTTACGAAAAAAATATGCACCAAGCGGATGTTTTATTTTGTAGTTTGTTTTCTTTTCGCTGAAAATATTTGGAGGAGATACCGATGTAGAAACTGAGATAAAGTATCTATATAAATAATTCTGTTATACAGCTTTCAAAAAACACGTTACTCAGCTAAAATTTTTGTCAGGTTTTACAATATTTCTCCTATCAGAACACAGACGAATATTAAAACAATACATATATGCAGTAATAGAATTATAGTTCAGTTTAGAATTCTTTTTTGAAAAAGTGAAGCTTTAAAATAAAAAACCACCAAATAAAAAACTGCTTTTTCATAATGAATAAACTAAATAGGTTTTTTTATATAAATCTTTTTTTCATTTCCATTAGAGATTTTATTTTTTGTGTTTTTGAATGAATTTCAGGTTTTTTTTAAAGGCGTCCGTGAATTTGTTTCTTGATCCTGTTATTTACATTTCGGCTTAAGTGCTACTTTGACTCCTCATCTTTATTATTTAAATACGAATCTGAACTGTTCTCCAAATTATTATCAAAATAATGAAAGAGGACAAACTCTATGGGAAACTGAGGAAGTTGAAGAAAGTTCTGAAGAGCATTTAAGAGGAAAAGAGTAGATATATGTGATTTGAATGTGGACGATCATAGCGCGATAATAAAGGGAACTTTATTGAAACAATAACAGAAATTTGTGAATTTTCTGAGACCTATATTTGTTATTAAGTAAATACATCCAATAACTATGAAAAATGCTGTCATTATGGTATGACTCGGTTTTTTAGAGTTATCGAGCTGCCCTGAATCGATGAAAGAACTTTTTTGCTCTGATTCCCCTGTATCCGTAATTTTTTGGTACATATTCAGTAATGTGATATTGAATTTGCTTTCACAATTATAAAATTAGCAAAGAATCGTAATTATAGATTTAACAACTCGCAGATTTATTGTAATTTTTGAGTGATAAATTTTTGCATATTTTGATTAGACAACTAAATTTTATATAATCAATAGTAGCTGTCAGGCCAAAAAGCAAAAAAAAAAAAAAAAAAAAAATGTATTTACAGTTGTTTACTTCTGAGTTACAAATTAAAAGAATCAATAATTTAATTATTGAAAATGAAATGTTTCATTCGAATAATTTGGATAATTATTGTATATTTACTCATAAGTTTATTATTATTGCTATTTTCGCCACCAAATAAAATGACAAAAGTTATAGAAATCACTATAGATTTCTTTTCCAAAAAAGATAGTATTTTATGAAAATAAAAACCTAAACTACTAAACAATTTCTGGGTTTTAAAGCTTTTAGTGAAAATCGAAATATTTTTCTAATAACGATTTTCAGTATTGCAAAATTTTTTGAATAGTTGGACTTTGATGGAAAGAATGAATAATATTATTTTTGAATAAAACAGTTGCCAATAGGCTTTAAGAATTTCCCAACAAGAATGCATTTATGCATTAAATGGGAAAAAGAACATCACTCATTCCTTTTTTTAAAATTTAACTTATAATAGCTTTGAATAAGGTTAATACACATAAGTTTTTGACTTAAGCTTATGAAAGTGTGAATGGATGCATGTAAATTGTAATGAAAATAATCCTGTAATTTTACTATATAAGTTCCTAATGAAGTAATTAAAGTGAAGTGATTTATATTTATTATTGTTGTATCAAATTGGAAAAACCGACAGGCACTTTTGGAATAGTCATTTCTGCCATATCTAAACAAAACTAAAAGAATTAAAAAAATGTTATCGATTTGTACCTTTTGAAAATAAGTAATAGAAAATTAGGAACAGTATCACGTTTAACAATAAAATTGTTTTCACGTTGAAACAAAAAGTACGAACTGTAAATGATTGAGAAGTTATATTATTACGTGACTTAAGAGAGTAGGGTAAAATCAGCAATTCGTATATATATCAGGAAGATGAGAACAGTTTTCACAATATCTCGCAACAAGATCTGATCTTATTTGAATTTTGCACGATAAGCATCTGGATTTGTATTCCCAAGTGTCAACATTATTATTTTCTAGTATACGGAGTGTAAAAAGAGAAAGTATCGCAATCATCAAAAGCACCAATATTTAAATTTTGGAGCACTAGCACGTTTCAGGTGTCTGAGAGACTGGAACATGATTTCTGGAATGAAAAAGTGGATTTTTTTTATATATTTGACAGTATTATAGATTTTTATCAAGTTTTGAACCTACCCAATCAATCAAACAATTGGCTGTCAGTTGATTTCACTATTTGGGTATGCTTGAACACGGAAACAAGGACCGTGGTGGCCTAATGATAGTTTCAGCTTCGAGGTTGGAGATCTCTAAGTTCGAAACCTGATTATGCTAAACATCCGTCGGGTATATGGGTCTGACGCACGCTATTCTCAGATCATGGGCCATGAACAAAGTGTGAAAGTTGAGAGATGGAAGTGCCAGCTCAAAAGTACGAAAAAGTATCGAAATTGAATAATCTGATGAATTTTGCAAAACAGAAAAAGAGTGTTAGTTAACACATCCATGTTATAAATGTCCAGGATAATATTCTCATTTTTTTCTTTTAACTCAAATTTTAAACAAACGTGGCATTTTAGTGTAAAATGAGTATGATAAATGAGAATGTGATAAAAATTCTTGTCTACAAATACCTTATTCATATCTACAGACTTTGCATTAGATGAAGAAAAAGGATGTTAGCAGCAAATAATCTATAAATTTTGTATTCAATAATTATAAGATGGAAATTTAAAATCTTTCTATGAAGATAAGAATATCAATTTGACCATTTGAGATTTGAATGTGAAGATTTATATATATCCTAATTTTATTGAAACCTGATATTAGAAGGCTTAATGATATCAAATTACTTTTTATATAAATTAGACAGAATGTGAAATGAGTCAATAAAACATAGCACACAGAAAAAGCATAGGAAAGAGACTTTTAATGTCAAAAGTGTTTTTAACATAGGAGTTTTGATTCATGCTTTTCTTCATTTAATTTTTATACCATAAGTTCATATGTTTAAAATTTAAACGTATACCGTTGTAAATGCCATAAAATCCCCACTGTTAAAAATTCACGCCTTACTTTGTTATGAATATGATTATATAAATTCAAATAGGTCAATATTGAATAATTGCAATACAATTTTGGCTATTGCGTCATCATATATCTGATTTCGCCAACCTCTGGAATGAAATAAATATTCCAGTGTGCATTTTCAATGGCTAATATATCATTGCATCATATTATATTTGAAAGAAAATTTTTAAAATTTATCAAAATACTATCTTCAAAAAATCTCATTATTAAATACGTCATCTACTAAAAACAAAATTTTAAACAAAAATTTTATTTATTAAATCCATTTTTATTAAAAGAAATCTATTTTCTTTTGCTTATTTAGTTAGAAAAAGCAGTATAAATTTCCTATTAAACTGACACAAAACTCTTAAAAACAAAATTCGTTTGAAGCTTCTTTCTGGGTATAAAGCATATAGGAAAAACTTTAATCACATATTTCCCCCGAGCATTTTAAATTAATTTAAATTGCATCAAATGCTATTTTAATTTGTTCTTTTAAATTAAAATACTCTCTAAAAATAGAAAATTGAAATGAAATATAACCATTCTAAGCGGAAGTTTCAAAAAAACTCCATCATTATCACTCGCTCAGACGATGAAATGTGAGTTGTTACAAACTCGGAAAGAAAGGATTAGAGAAAATGATGTTCCTGAAATAAGAGTTTAAATATTTACCGGCTCATTATGTTTTTTCACCATTTCTGTAATAAATTGCGAATTTCATACGTCCCCCTGCATGCTTAGGATTAAATATCTCATTGTGTTCTCAAGATTGTAAGAGGCGAAATTATGGAGTCCTTTTCCTAGAACAGAGATTAGAATCTATTTTTATGCTTGAGTTTTAGAAGTGAAAGAAATTCGAAACTTTAAGGAAACGTTTCCAAAGATTAAAATATTAACTTTTTTTTGTATGTTTTGATAACGGCTACCAAAAAATTCTTGGCAATTTCCTTGAACAAGAAAGAATAAAATAAGGAAACTTTTGACAAGTATTCAAAACTTGCATTCTTTAGTTAAGAAGTTTTTAATAGGAAGACTGAAATGACGACAGATTCCGTTGCCATTAATTAATTAAATTTTCAGGGATCAAATAAATTTTCTAGTGATTAGACTTATTAAACAACTGACGCTATTTTAATTCACCCGTGAAAGCTCTTGTTTTGTTTATGACATTCCATACTGATGATTAGTTTGAGTGATTTTTTTATAAAACAGTGGAAAATACTTTCAGTCAAGTGTGCATTATTTTTTGTATTATTCTGTTAATAATCTTATATAAGAAAAAAAAGCATAACTATAATAATGAAAAATCTAAAAGTCCTTTGCTTAAACTTTTTTGCAAAAATCGAAATTGCAAACTTTTTAACAAGCTATGAAAAATTAAATTTTTTAATAGAAAATATTAAGAAAAATTAATAGAAAATATTAAAAATTTATAGTTAATCACTAAAATTAAGAAAAATTATAAAACGAACATCAAACGATATTGAACAGAAATATTTGGTAGTTTTTCTTTTGTCTGAGCAAGAACATTAGGATTATATTTTATAGTTGGCTTTTCTGTTAATCTGTCTTCAAAAAATCTAATCAAACAAATGTCAATGACTCCATTTTTTATCGTTACATATTCATTCTAAACTTTCTTCTAATTTCTGAGAGCAACGCATTTTAAAATTGAAGAACTGTATATGATTGATCCTAATAACAAAAATGACAATTCTTTGAAGCCCTATAAATGCCCCTATGAAAACAAATATTAAATATTTTTCAAAAAATATTCATTAAAGATCATTTTAGCTGCATGCAATATACAGACAGTATTAAATTTACCATAAAAATTATTTTTCATAGTTCAGAACTTTTCTGATGAAATATTTATAAAAATGAAAGATCTTAGTTTTAGTGCAGCAACTCGTGTAGTTTTGAAAATGATAAATTAATATTACTATTTCACATTAGAGTTGCATAAGAAAGGAATAATCTATCTGAAATTTAATCAGCTACTAATAAAATGTGTTAAGGATAAAAATTATCACAATTTAAACTTACAAATTGCTCTTTTGCGATTAAAAATAAAGGCTTATAAAAAGATTATAGTTCTTATTAGCTGAATCGTGATATATAGACAGTAAATTTTTATCTTTGAAAAGATATAATATTGACATTAATATCACGACAGTTATCTATATTTTATTGTTTGATTAGACTGTAGCGAATTAAAAGAAAAATAACGGATAAAACTATTCTGATATATGAATCTATTTTATGGATTAAAGTATGCAAATATAATATTAATTTAGTAAGTGTAAATAAATTTATTTGAACTATTTATTAAAAATTGAAATCTAGCATATCCTTTTGAAACAAAATAACCAAAATAACAGCGACAATAAATTCAAAGAAATGAGATTCATGATTAATTAAAAGTTAAAATCCAAACCTGAGTATCTAAAATTTATGAATAAATCGATATTGTATTAAAACACCGAAAATGTATTATTTCTAAAATAAATTAAATCAAAATATATCAATTTATGATATAAAGTGGATAGTACGTTTTATTTCTGCTTTTTAAATCTTCCACCTCAATATAAATAAACTAAAATGACTGACATTTTGGCATAAATATAGATTATTAAACAAAAATTAAAATTGTGACTGAATAAATATCTTGACATGTTTATGGTAATTTTTTTATGTAAAAATATTTATTGGTTTCTATCCCGAAATTTGAATGATAACAAAATTCGAATTGAAATAGAAAAAAGCTTGCAAAATTTTATTATTTAAACTTTCCAATTTCTTTCAAAATTTCAAAAACTTTGGTTTTTGACGAGTGAAAAATATTGCTGATATGCAAATAATTTCGAAAATTCCATGTCTTTGTTCATATGTACATCAGATAGCATATCAAATCGTTTAATGACTTCATAGTCATAGTTTCGATTCCACGCATACTAAAAATAAATTGACATTTTTCTTTCGCAATTAAATTGTCGAAAATGTTAAATAAAATTTAACTACAGATTGTTTTTATTGAAACATAAAAATCCACATGTGTTCGGTAGTAAAAAAAAAAAAGAAAAAGAAAAAGCAGACATTCAAAACCATTTGAATTTATAACTTGTACCGTCGAATTATTCAGTTTACACATGATAAATTCAAAATAGTATATTTTTATAATAATTTTAAAATAAGTAAACAAAGTTTGGTCCTAATGGAAACATTACGTTTCTCATAATAAATATCTATACTGGTTGAATAATCACAAAAAAATAACTGTCATTCAAAATCATTTGAATTTTAAATTTGAATTTTCTATACAGCTTACACAAAATAAAAATAAAGAATATTTTCTATAAACAATATTTTATATCAAACAGATAACCAAGATAGGATCTTCAGAAGATTTTCATTTGGCAGCATGAGAAAACGGAACTTGGAATATATAGCGAATAATTATAAAAATTAACAATGTATTCCTTCTGCTTTAATTTTATTCTAATAATCTGCACATTTCGAAATAAATTTTCTTTTTCTTCCTATTTTTGAGAAAACGATATAAGCAGATAAATTTTAATTATAAAAGGCAAACAAATATTTCAAATATTTATGAAATGAAACATAACCAGAATGAAACATAACCATAAAAATATTTCATACTTTTTGTTAACTTGAATATTTCTAATATTCTTATATTGAATGAATTATATTCAGAATATAATTATATTAATGTATTATATTAAACGAATTATATTATTATAGGTATATTCTTATAGAATGTACTTAATAACGTAATATTTTAATATAAATTCATAATTAGTAACATGTTTTATAATCTTAATATATGAAAATCAAAATCAATAATGTAATGCAAGAGACTTATAAAGGCCTTATTATTAATGAATAAATTAATTATAAAAATTCATTTCTACGTGGATATTAAAATTCATTTTACAGTGGAATTATTTTTTTTACTGTTCCCCAAAGACAAATAAACTGTGGCATACGAAAATGAATATATTTAAAGTTTATTTCATTTCCATATTAATTTCAGTACTCAATTTGATTATGCATCACACAGTAAAAGCTAAATTAAGATAATTACAAACTCAAAACATCGTTTAAATCTTTTATGGTGTTTTCCTCTAGAGAAATTTGCTCTTTCTCTTAAATATTTATTAGTTGTATGTGACCCAATGTATACAGTAAAGGATGAATAATAGTCAAATATATTAAATTTAAGAAAATATTTAAAGCGAATTTTGAATTAAAACTTAGAAACTCTTGATTCAACAAGCATGTATAATGAATGCATCTTATACGAATTTTCAAAAATGAAAAAGATTCAACGTTCTTTAGGGGAAAATAACAAGACAGTTTCATATTTTATGGGTTAATAAATAACCATTTAGTTTTACTGCATTTGAGTTCACACTCTTTCAGGAGAAAATTTCGAAACCAACTTGAATATAAATAGTTGAAATAACGCTGTTGGCCGATAAATTTAAGTAATGATAGCACGATTACTTTAATTGAATTTTAGGGGCACTTAAACCGAAAAATGTATATGCATCTGTCTTAATATGTAAATTAATATTTTCCTCCAAATTGTCTTTCTTTTTCATTTTCGAAAACAGGTTTTCGAGTTTTCAAAACTGTTTGAGTTTGAATTACTTTGATTAAAATGTTCAATCATGGAAAAATAGTTCATTAATAATTAGCTGAATGTGTAATTGTTAACTGATATGTTGATTTCGAAACAACTCGGGAAAATTGTAAACATCTCGCATTACGAATAAATAACTCGCTATTAAAATATTTAATTGGGATATGATAACAAATGATTTCACAATATTTTTATTTTTAATTAAGTTTATCGTAAGGAATATTTTCGAAAATAGCTTTAATTTCATTTAGGAAAGTTACTTGCTGACAAATAATTGACTGAAAATTCTTTGTCAGAAATCCTATGACATCTGCGTTCACTTTCTCTTAAAGTAAAAAGAAATCGTGTATATTTAGAATGTATTTTGGCCATATTTATAATTAATTTTCGATAGATTTAGGCTTTTTCGATAGATTTTTTATTATTTATTTAAAATTTTGCTTTCATACAAATATACTTGATCATATGCAAATTCATTATATACCGAAGCTATTTTAATATAATGAAAATTCATGATGATACTAATTAATAATTTCATTTATTATTTGTAACTGGTACGATACGATTGCGTCTATCTCTGGCATCTGTTACTGACTCTGCTTATATAATTTTCACCACAGTGGAAAATATCCAAAATACAAAATGATACGTACGAGTGATATCATTTACTATTTTTAACTGATACATTATTAGTGCATCTATCACTGACTGTGCTTATATAATTTTCAGCATATTGGGAAAATATCCAAAATCCATAATTATACTTACGAGTGATTTCATTGACTATTTTTAACTGGACCGTACTATTGGGCATCTGTTGCTAACAGTGCTTATATAATTTTTAGCACTATTGAAAACATACAATTTATCCAATTGAATAAAATGTTGGATATAATATAAACAGAATTTCGGAATCAATTTCTTAGCATAATGTTAGGAATTAATTTTATAACATAAACAGGCAAACAAATATCCTCCTGATACGGTGATTCTGACGACCAAATAGATAAATTATTTCCCCTTTTTTATGAAACTAGATGTAAAGAATGTTCAGGTGTCTTCAACGCCTTTAGTGGTACAGAAATTGTGTCAAATTCAGGAGCATTATATTTCATTACCTCACTTAAAGTGACTGAATAGGACAGAGGATTAAAATGTTCTGCAAGATTTTAAAGGACTATCGAAAGTGTTTTTCTACGACTCAGTTAATCCATATACTCAAAAAGATTAGAGTGTTTTAAAGAATAATGGAGAAATTATAATTTTTTTTCATTGAGAAAAAGAAATGTCTAATCTTTTAATGGAATAATCTATTATTGGACAAGCGCATCAACTTCTACTGGTGAATGTACTGCTTCTAAAGAAAAGATTTATCATTGAAGGATATTTAGTTTTTTGAATGTTTCGGAAGACCTAAATCAAATTCAAGACTTAACTATAAATATATCAATTGAAAATAAAAAGAGAAATGTAAGAAATTTTTATTTTTCATTTATGTTATGAATAATGTTACAGTGATTCTATAAATATAAAAGCGGGGAAGATTTTGCAAATATGATTACATATGTATTTCCATTTTTTTTATATATATATATTAAGAAGGTAAAATATGTATATGTTTCTGAAATAATTTCCCTTATTTTGTGTGAAAGAAAATTTAAAAAAAAATACATAAAATTTATAAATGCTTCTGAAATAATTTCCCTTATATTGTGTTAAATATAATGCATAGGAAACCCATTATAATTCTAAATATATTCATTTAGTGAAAAGGACCCAAGTGTTTAATTTCAGATCTTTATAATTACATTCTTTTCAGAGAATCATTTATTTAGTTTTTTGAACCGCATACTTTATTAAGATAAAGTATGTGGGTAGTAATTTTATGTAACAAACTTGTGCTGTTTTTTTTTACCCTTTTACCTTTTGTTTTTTACTATTGTGAATTTTTCAATAAAATTTACCTAACTAATACGTAAAATATTTTAAAATTAATCACTAGTTTAAGGGTAAAATCTTATTTCTGAATGTGTAACCTTAAGACCAAATTTCCAATTTAAATAGACGTCCTCTTATGGAAATATGTAGAAGAAAGTTTTGGAGTCCGCTTTTTATTAATTTAGTTGATTACTATATTCCTAGGAAAATAAAAAGAAAATTAATATATTCATTTATGTTGTAAGTGAAAGCGACACAGATTTCTTCTTCATAAATAATTTTTAAATATCTAATAGACTCTTAATTGATATGCACTGCGACTATTATTTAAAATGATATAATGAATTTTTAGTCTTAAAATATTTGAATATCGGTGTTTACATAAATATTCAATTCATCTGGTTTGAATATTTTTTCTCTAGTGACATCCTGTTTTTATTTTTCTTGTAAAGAATTTCGGATCACTTAAAAGTGCTGTTAGTCACGTGCTAAAGATTTCATTTACCATTTCAACAAAGTCACATTTTGTTGTTTTTTTTTTCTTGGGAATTCTTGTTAGTGAATCACCTCTACATCATCAGTTTGTCTTATTCGGTCTTATCACCTTTCAAATCTCAATATAAATTACAGTATCATTCAAAAATTATAAAATTTTAAAATAAGATAAGGGAAATAGTTTAATTTAATTAAAAAATTATTCGAATTTCTTTAAATAATACTGAAATTTTCTGATGATTGTTCAATCAACAGTATTAAAAAGAGGTTTATTTCTGATGATTATTTTAAGGTGAACTGGTTCTTGTGACATGGCTACTATTTTGAATTGAAGATATATCTTTAGATGTTTAAATTTAAAAATTCGGGATTCTGGACATATTAAGTAACAGCAAAGATTGTTATTAATATGGAATTTAAAAACTCATATCTGCATCAAATATTTTTAAATTTTATTTATATTCTGAACGCTGTAAAAACATTTCTTGTCTTTGGAAACTTAATCTGGTTTTCATAATTTATATAGCTTATGATTAAAATGTAACTAACTATTATTGCTGCCTCGATGAAAGATGTAAAATATAGTGAATATTCTGGAAATATTAAAGAAAATGTTCAGACCTTAGTGAGGAGATTCAAATTAAATGTTTAAAAATTGTCAGAAAAAAATCTTATAGACTGTGATTCAATCATCATAAATAACAATTTCATCTAATGGTATAAACATAATTTAATTTGTTTTGCAAGCGTGATATTTTATAAAAATAAGTTTTCTTTATCTTAAAACCAGCTGATAAAGTATTTTACCCTCAGCAAAAACAAGTATATTTCCATGATAAAAGCTGAAATTGAATCTAAAGGCGAATATTTTAGATTAGTTTGCTAAAAGTTTTTTTTTTCAATTTCCTATTTTTTCTGAAATTTCTTTAACATTATTATAATAAACTCTTATAGTATTGATATACTGACAACAAATGAATCTTGGCGTTGGGCCTGTGTATTTAATATGTCAGGATCTTTACAATTTTGATTTGAAAGGAATAGATAACAATAGATGACGGAAGCACTTGGCAATACAGAGTAAAATAAAAAAAAAATCTCAATCTTTCCCAAAACTCGAAAAATAGACAGTTCAAAATAATCATAATAAAAAATTTTATTTCCTAATTTTTTTGTATCGTTATTCGAATATATAATTTTTGAAATGTTACATTTTAAAAGGGTTAATATATAATTGAAATCTCAAATTCAATATAAATAAATAGTTTTATGCATATTTTTAGCAGGAAAAAATGATAAAAATAAATTTTATTGCAATTAAGAATAATTTTTCTGAGTTAAAAAGTTTGCTGTTAAAAATTATCATTGAATTATTTAAAATACCTTAATTTTACAACATTTTATATTTCAATTTATAAACGTTAAACAATATTTATTTTCATACCTTTTCTTTAATTTCTTACAACAGAGAACAGATAAAAATTTAATTACTTCAGCACCAATTTTCTAAAATAACGTGTCCGAAAAAAATAGAGTTAAACATTAAATTATACAATTAAGTAAGTACTTTGAAGCAGATTTTTCTGTTGAGAAGTGCGAGGAACTTTTAAAGAAAAAAATATTCCTTTATTTTTTCTTTAATAGAATTAATCTTATAGTGTTTCTTACATGTATGCATTGGTCTCAAAAAATGCACCAGAATTGGTAAAATTATATTTAAGATCTTAACTAGTAATTTTAGAAAACTAGTGGACTAAGTGCTCTCTTTCCTTCTAATGAGTTATTTTATTTAATGAGAATGTAAAAACCTTTTTTAACAAAAGATATAATTAAAGCGATATAAAACAAAAGATATACTATTTTAGTCTAATTTGCAAAATGATGTTAATCTTATTAAAATAAGGTTTTGAAACGACAATAGGGTTTTGTTATTAAATTAATAAATATTTTTATATTAATTTAATTTGCATTCTGAAAAATATAGGTCACGGAGTATATGCGTAATACGGGTAAAATATATCTTTAACATTTTTTTTTTAAGAATTTATTATCCTGCAACATATCGCAAAATAAATTGCCGAGACTCAGAATTATGCTTATTAAAATTCTGAAAATGAAAAAATTATAACATTAAAAAGCACATAAATATATTATTTATATTGGAAATGTGTTTTATCAACTAAAAATTCTTTGCCACCTTAAAGTCTTCTACCTGCAAATAAACAAATTCACTTCAAGTTTTTACTCTTTCGCACATTTTTTTTAATTATAAAAACGCTAAGGAAATTTCATTTACGTTGCTCCTGATATCTACAAGAAAAAAATATACAAAATGAGAAAGTTTGGACTCAGAACTGATTCATGATTTTAAGAAAATGAAAATCAAATAAATTCCAGCCTTGGTTACGGAAATAATCTTTTTTAGTTGTTGCAGTCTTTTGAAATAATATTGTTAAATGAAATTTACATGCATGCGAGATTTTAAAAATTCGGTTTCCTATATTTACTTGAAGATAACAAGCTCTTTTATATTTTAAATTGTGGATATTGTGTAAACGATTGAGCAAAATTCCTGTCAGATGACAAAAAAAATTATATAACATAGAAAGTTTCAATACTCGTTAAAATATTAGGATCTAAACCATACGTGTAAGCTTAGAATATATTTCTTCAAGAATATAACTTTACTAAAGAATATTTATTTCAATTCACAATACATTGCATGAGTCCTTGCTAAAGTACTTTAAAAGATAATGCATTTTAAACGAACCACTTTTCACAAAATGAAATTTTATAAAATAAATAAAATAAGTCTTTTAGAAATAAATAATATTATTAAGTATATTCGAATTAAAATGCATTGGTGTTTCAATTTCACTCGAGTATGTTGTATTGTTACGATGCTTATTAAAGACGAAGACGACCAATACAAGGACAACAACAAATGCAGCCTAGAAGAACACAGGCAACACATAGCAGCATACTACAACAATTAGTATCCCAGAAGTAGTAATTGGTAGTTAAAAACACTACAGCGTACAAAGTGGCCAGACAGAATTCAGAAAAAGGAAGGAATCTGCGTAACTCCACTCTACGGCCTCTCCAAATGTCTGCAATTCTCCACTGTCTCCTTGCTTTAGCTACATCCAACTGCCGACTCACTACTACACTACTGGTTACTCCACACATGATTCGATGCTACTACTACAATAAAAACCAAGTCTCAGTACACATCTCAATTCAGCAATCGCTTAATTTCCACACAATGCTGGTGCTTCGCCAGACTGATGCTACTATTCCACCGTTGACTTTATCTACGATTACGACTCGATAGACGACTAACTGCAGCTTGAAACTGCCGGTCTTTTATAGATCCAGGAAGGCGGGAAGAGAAGGTTCTGGAACAATCAGGCATATATCGGTTCCTATTGGCTCAGTTGCTAAAATTCTGAAAGTTTCCAGTATTAATTATTTTGTCGTCAAAGTCACCAAATTAATAGCCAAGTCACCAAATGATCGCCGTTAAAAAATGTAACTTTATGCACAGTCCACTGGTCCTATCTGTCATATTTAGTAAAATATTCTTCCCTTTGTAATATTTTAAATTAAAAAAAATGCCTTCTTTTACGATTAAAACTGTCCAACTTATGAAAAATTAAAAAATCATTTGTTGATGTTTTGAAGTGAAAAGTTGAAATTTTAGGCTTGTTTTACAGTTAATTTTTGAGCCTCCCGAGAACTTTTAAGGGATTATTTGCAAACTGATACTGTGCACATTTGTGTAATTTTTTCAAGATGTGTCGAAAATAAACTTGTTTATTGGCCTTTTTAGATTGAGCAGCTAAAATGCCGTCAGTTTGAATAACTAAAAGAGGGGTTTTTTATCTTTTTTTTTTAAGATGCCAGTAATTTTTTTTGATTAAATTTATCTGATTGTACTGGAGGTTCGTAAAGAAAGTTAGAACCCAAGATGTTTTCGGGAATACATTTATTGATTCAATCTAAAATATAATCTTTGCCATTATTTAAAAAAAAAACATTTTTGCGATTGGAACATCTACAAATTAGCTATTAGATCATGATAATTGTATTTTATTATTCCTTTTATTGTATTTAATACAAACAATTATTTTTCTGTATTATTTTTTAAAAAACGTCATAAACGCATAAAAACGTCAGCTTTATTACCATAAAATGCTTGATTATATGTTTTGGTCTCTTTTTGATACCATATAGTATTGAGAATATCGATATCATAGAGATATTGATCATCATCATTATTCCTTTGATATCCGTATGATACCATACCTTATTAAGAATATCGATCAACATCGTGAATATATCTATTAGCACCATGAAGGAAGGTATCGAACATTATTCTAGGCTCATAGTAAATACATATCTCAGTTCTCTAATGAACACCACAGGATGGCAGAAATTTAATGTTCCAAATAAAGTCCAATTAAAATTATTTGCGTTAAAGGGAAACTACTTTTTTATGATCTTTGTAGAAATGCTATAATATAAAAATAGGAATTATGTGATATAAAAATGAAATTTTGGCACAAACTCTCCTAAACTGCTTATACAATTGCTTTAAAATTTAATAAACATACAATATGTAATAATTTTATATTGCTTATACAACTGTTAATATATATTGTTATAAATATTGCTTATACAACTGCTTTAATATGTATTTTTATAAATATTGCTTATACAACTGCTTTAATATATATTTTTATAA
>JAPMOR010007279.1:0-15147 GCA_026543865.1 Argiope aurantia
GGGAAGTTATTAGTTGAAAATCATTTGTTTTTCTGGGACTATCAGAAAAACTTAGTAGTCTCTAAGAACAAACATCTATCAGAACAAACTTAGTACACAAAATGGCACTTAGCACAAAGTTTTCTTCTTCCACATTAAATTGAGCTATTCAAATTGTGCTGTATTTCGCCTATTGATGTTGGCATCACTTATGGGGAAGTTATAAGTTAAAAATCATTTATTTTCCTGTAACTATCAGAACAAATTTAGTAGTCTTTAAGAACGAACTCCTATCAGAACAAACTTAGTACACAAAATGGCACTTAACACATGTCTTTGTTAATTGTCTAATCAGCCTGTAGAATACCAATCCATTTTTGATGTGAACCAATGCCTGGGGAGATTCTAACAGATTCTACAATCAGTATTTCAATCTCTAAATTGGGAAGCCAGATTCGGTCCTATAATTCTTGTCCAAGCGAGTGGATCTAAAATGTAACCTATAAAATGGAAATGCGAATTTTACTAATGGATAAATACCATTAAGAGAAGAGTAGATCTCTCAAAGAACTCAGAAAAAAAGAAAGAAATCAGAACCGACCGGACATTTATGTTCCTTTACCATCCCTTCCTACTTGAGCTAATTCGTAAAAGAACTGAGGACTGCCATTTACAGAATATCCGCTGAAAAGAAAGTGGATCCTTATTTGTTTCATTTGGACTGAAGCTAAGAAATTATTTGTTAATCAAGTTGAGTTGTGATTGTTTTTCTTTCAATAAACGTTCAACAGAAAAACATTTTGCTAATCGTACATGTATGCATTATCCTTTCATCTACTTTTTATCCCTATCATATAGAGAAATATTCTCACAAGAATTGTTTCCTTATGTTTATTTTTTTAGCTTGAAAATTATACGTGATTAAGATTTTTATTCAAACTATAATTACATTAAAAAATCAAATAGGAGTATTTTGTGTACAAAGTTCTTTATTCGGAGTTAATGTTCTTTTAATAACAGTTAATTTGTAAGACTTAATTAAAAACTGAAGGGCATGAATTCTTTTCACTGAAAAAAATAATAAAAATATGAAACTTTATATCATCGTTGAAATTATTATTAAGTAACTAACATTAAAAATTTAAATGCAGTAAAGGAGGTAACATTTATTAAGGAGGTAACTTATTCTATTTTGTCTTTGTATTTTGTAATTTTTTTTTTTTTTGCATTTTTGTAATTGCAATTAAAATATTTCTTAATAAAACATTTCAGTATATATTCATTTACGCATATTTTTGAATTACGAATGACCAAACGAACGATTTGGCATTAAAATCGATAACTGGAATAAATATTTCTTCAGATTATTTTGACATGCAATAAAGAGTTTGTAAAATAACAGCTAATACTAAACAAATTTCGCAAATCAAATTAAATCAAAAATATTTATTACAATTCTAAATAATAAAAATTATATTTAAAAAAAATTTATCTCTATTTATATCAAGAATAAGTAAATACTTCAAAATAAAAAGTTTTTAAAATATTGAAACAAATTAATTTTATTAATTTTCGTCTGAAGAGGGGAAAAACTATTTCTGTATTTTCGAATTAGAACATTAAAAAGTTAAGGAAATTACATAAACCACATTTAAAAGTTAAGGAAATTACATAAACCAGTCTTAAAAGTATAAGGAATCAAATTTCCAAAAATGAAAGCATTTTCTTGCTTATAAAAGGAAATAAGCAAAATAGAAAGAAGAGACTTTTAAGATGAATTATTTATAAAAATATTTCGAACAAATGTCTTGACAATTCAAATAATGTTTTGTAATTTGTTTATTTACTCAGGATTTACTTATTTAAAAAAGCATTTGCTTTGAAATAAAAATAAAAGTAATCGTAGGTACAAATAAGGAAACTGGTAACAAATAAATTGCATTAGAAATTAAAAATCGTTTGCAGTAACAGAGAGCAGAGAATAGTTCTGTTTGCTGTTCACGAAAAAGAAAGTTGCGATTGCAGGATTAAATATTTATTCTATCAGAAGAACAATCTGAAAAATAAATAAGTTAATAAATTTTATGAAAAAAAACGAATCATATACTTACAAAGCACTAAATATGAGCCGTTATAACTCAAAAGAGAAAAAAGCAATGCAAGATTGAAACATAGAGAAAAACAAAATGAAATATCCGCGAATGGTAGTACGTATATATATATATATATATATATATATTAAATATGTCAATCCTGAATATATATCTTTTGAAAATAAAATAAAAAATTGCAAAGATCTATGCAAAGATAAATAAATAAATAAATCTTACAATTTTAACATCTTAACCTTTACAATCTTATCTTTTATTCTTAATAATAGCTTTTAATTCCATTTGTGTATTTCTAAACATTTTTAAAAAATGAATTAATTATTTCTGAAAATAATTTAATAAATGAATACATGACTGTTGACCAATACATATTGATAAGTATAATTGCAAAGTATTATAGAAATAATATATCTATTATAAAGTCATTTGATTTGAAATAACATATAATGTCTGATTTATAACAATAGACATTATATATTATTATTTTTTTTAATCAAGATATTTTTAGTTTTTAAACCAAAGAAATTGCGTATTGCAAATGTAAATAGTTTATTCCCGAAATAGTTGTGCCATTATAAATATCATGTATTTTATTTCTAAGAAATGAATGCTACGACCTTTGTTTTAGTGATCTTTTGATTACCAAAACATTGTATTTATGTCATCTAAAACGAGAACTTCGGGTGTAATTGTCTACAATAATATTCGCGTGAATACAATAAGAAATGCTGCAAGTTCGTATGAAAGATGCAATGATCTGTCATCTAAAGAATCAAATCAGAGGTCGAAAAAACCCCTTTAGATTGATTGTTGATAAAAGACGAAAAATGTCTTATTTACTTTATTGTTTATATTGTTATTTTATTTCTGGCTACTGTGTGATACACATCTCAGCTAACAATAGAGAGCCGTTTATACCTTGTTTAAGGAGCACGTGTGAATTTCACGTTTCATGCGATGTGTTCTGAGAGCCCTGAATAAATAGCTGGTAAAAAGCGTTCGAAAGATTTATTCTTTCAGTCTCACATAAATTGAAACATTGCCCCCATTGGCTATTTCTGGTATTTCTAATTTGTCGTTTAACTACAATGTGCATCGCATCATGAGAATAATATTGTCTTTTACTCTTTCTCAGGTATATTTATGAATGGCCCATACAGATCCTGATTTCTTGATTGGATATTTCTAGAATACAAACTATGCAAAGAAAAATTATTATAATAGTAAAAAAAAATTCTTCATAGGTATTTGATGATTTTTTATATTTTAATCTTACAAATATAAAATTAAACAAATTGAGAACCTTTGGAAAATATGTCTATGCATGAAACTTAAAAAAAAAGCTAGACGATGCAATTTGGTTCGCAGCAGTTACATCAAAACTGTAAAATTTCTGGCGGACAAACTATACAAAGAGACACTATTACAATTGTTAAAAGAATTATCCTCAGATATTTGATTACTTTTCAGATTTTAATCTTAGGAATATCAAAATAAACTATTTTAGAATTTTTTGGAAATATGTCTGTACATAAACACGAAACTTAAAAACTATACAATGCAATTTAGTTTAAAATAGTTATACCGAAATTGTAGATTTCAATCAACTTTTGGGAAAATTCACAGCCGGAATTTGTAACGTACCTATGGGGAGCAAGGGAATACAACTGGCGCTGTTCTTAAGGAGTGCCAATGAGACAAAATTTTGGTATGCTCATGACACTTACACTTTTTAATGCCAATTCTGATAAATTACACTTCTAAGCCATTGGTGACGATTAGGAAAGAAAAAATGGTATTAAGCCCCTGGCGTCACATATCTTTATCACATCAAGAATATGTATGTTTGTTTGTCCGTCTATGCGTAAGAAGGTACGGTAACCAAAAATACAACGAGCTATATGGATGAAATTTATTATAAGGTTTTATTATTAGATTTATTCCTTTCTACCTTCTTCGCTTCAATCTCTTTGCATTTCCAAACTCCTACAGAAGAAAATAAACTAGAATGGCTGGAAAACATTATCAGAAATAATTTATCACGAACTAGGCTCCGTCTTTTAATGCCATTTAATTTCCTTTTGGAAGCACGTTAATAAGAAATTATTCCTTTTTAAATGGGGTTCACATCTAGTAATCAAAAACTCTTTCATGTTTTTAATATTTTTTTAATTCTTTTTTCATTTATTTTTTCAAATTTTTTTTTAATTATTATTATTTTGTTTTCTGTTTCCTTTGTTTCTTGTGTGTGTTTTGTATATGTATATTTGTACTTTTTCTTGGCTGTTTGTTTTTTGATTTAAAAAAAAATCCTCCATCCATCCAAATCATAAGGGAACCTAAAAAGAGGGTATATGTATTGTAATGTGTTGTAATTATCGGATTTGTAAATATAGAGAGAGATTTTGGAGCAAATGCATTTAAAGATTAATTGTTTGTCGGTTAATTTACTCATATATATGTCAATGAGATAATTCAAAAATAAGTTTAATTCACTCGTATATGGAATTTAGCCTTAACGCCAAAACTATATATATATATATATATATAAGTAACCAATCTAAAGTAAGAAATAGTTTGAAAACGAAACTAAAATGAAAACGAAACCTTAACAGAAAAAATCCTTTTTTTTTAATCCCTGCCTGAGGGTGACCCTTGAAAAAGTCTTCAGGCCGGACTCTTTTATATATTTTTTTATTTGGTTTATTTGTTTTTCCTATTAACTTGATTTTTATACTTTTGTATATATATATATATATTGTCACGTAGATATTCTAGTGTTGGACTCAATGACGCACACAAGAGGTAGAGCTAAACCAATTTATTAACAGAACTCAGAACTGAGAATACAGTAACTGACAAATCGTCTGCTTTTATACAAGCAGAGAAAGTTCCAGAATACTCTTCTGGAGACAGTAAGAAAAGTCCAGAACACTTGTCTGGTAAACTAAAGAAATGTCCAGTATCTTCTGGAACATGAAATAAAGGAAAACATAAAATCAAGGAATTAAGTATATACATATACTATTAATCGCATCATCTCTAGCGGGATTCGAACCCAGGTCTCTTGATCAGGAGACCAGAGCCATGACCATTCGGCCATGGAGATTCGACTGTCTTTCTTCAATGCGGTAATATATATTGGATAGAATTGGCCAAAGGAAAGATATATCAAATTTATAATCGATTTTCTTCTCATTGAGGCAAAAACTGTGATGATATATTAAAATATGAAAGAAAGAGGGTAAAAATACATTAAAAATGTGTTAATTAATTAATTAATTTAATTTGTTTATGTAGTAGAATTTCTTATTATTTTTGATCAAGCCATATTTACAAACAAACAGGAATCAAATAAGTAACATCTAAATTCATATAATCCTAGCCAAAAACAATTCTGCTTCTAGAAGATTAATATTAAAAGTAGTGCGTAATAAAACGTATCCTAAAGTTAAAGTATTCTTCCTGTTTGTTAATTTATTTCTTTCATCCAGTTTTCTTTTTTCATGATTTTTTTTATTTTGATTCTTTTAAAAACTAGCTATTATCCTATGTATTAATCCTATGTATTATAGATCATACTTTCCTTTTACAGTTCACAATAGTTACAGAAGAGTAATTGGAAATAATTTCGCAGACATATATTCGAATATTCCAAATTTGATTCGTAAAATTTTGTTAAATTCATCGATTTAATTTCACTGATCTCTCTCTTCAGATCGAAACGCATGTCATTAGATATCTATTGCTATGATTTGGCAATGAATTGATTCGGTATTGCCTTTTATTAAGAAAGTAGAAGAGAATTTTACTGTCCAAATTTCTTAAATTTCAATTTTTTATTCCACAATTTAATTTTTTTTCTGGCTAAAACAAAAGATCCCCCTTCTTCTTTTTTCTATTTTAAATCTAAAACGCGTCTCAAAATTCGATGCATAAAATCATGATCTTCTTTTGCCTACTATTTTCGTTTCCTTTTCTTTAAGGATGTGTTTAGTGTAATTCTATTAAATTGCTCAGATTATTCATAACAAAGGCAGTGTATTTGTACTAACAATGCAAAGAGTAATAATGCACTGTATCTATAAGATAGAGATGTTTGGCAGATGTTGACGTAGTTCGATGTAAACTGCGTCAGAGACTAAGTAAGGAATTTAAAAAAAATTATCTGCTATTGAATACAATGGTTTTTTATTCACTTATTTTTCCAAACCTTTCTAACGATATGCTTGAAGATTTAAGGTAGGAATTTTTATTGCAATCGCTCATGATTTTTATATCCAGTTTACTCTGCAAATTATGTATATGGTAAGTGCTTTTTTTCAGTCATGAAAGATTAAAAATCAACCAAAAATGTATACAATATTTTCTTTTATATAATAGAAATTATGGTAGTTATGCATGCTATCATGGTATACTATCTGTAAATTGTGAGACATCTATAATTAAAAAAGTTCTACAGGATGGATATTTGAATCTATACCTATCAAATTAAGCACGCAGCTACTTCTTGAATAATAGATGCTAACAAAGAAAAAATTTTAAGCATTTTTAATCAAATTTTTATAAAATTAATCAATATTTTAAAGTTTTTTTTCCTCATTAACTTTGGAGCGTATTAGCTCATGAAAACTAATTTTATACGCTATAAAACTAGCTAAGTTATGTGCTATAAACCTGATTCTCGCACCACTAAATTGCAATAAACCAACCAATCTTAAAATGACACAAATGAAATATTCAGTAATATCAATTTTATTTTCATAATTTTTAAAAATTTATGATAAATTTTTAAAAATAATTTTATTTTACAACATTGCTTTGTTACTTCTTTTACTGGACTTATTATTCACGTGTAATAAAAAGTTACTGAATATATTCTTTTGTGTGTGTATATGTGCGTTATTGCTTTATAAAAGAATATTTCTATATTGTATAATAATTATCATTAAATTTTAGGAAATAAAACAACGGCAGACGAATCATGCATGTATTATCATTGTATGATGCTTCGCGCATGGTCACATTAAAAACTCGATGTGAATTTTTTTATCATGTGAGATAAAAAAAAATGTTTTGTTAGGGGGTTTTGAAGATCGAAATCGCGTAGGTAATAAATAAAGCATAAATGGCAATTTTCATCATCATTTTTTAATCGCATATATTTTTTTTACTTGCTTTTACCAGTATTGCATTATTTTTATGTATGCTTCTTTGAAAGCAGATGGTTTTTAAAAGGTTGACCTGCTTTTACCAGTATTGTTATATTGTTACGTATGCTTCTTTGACAGCAGATCCGTTTTTAAAAGGTTGACGTAGAACTGTAACATCGTAGCTGTTATTTTCATGGAATGTATTTTTTTCGGTAAAATTAAATAATTTAATTATTATAATATGTTCAAAAAAACTTCACTCACGTTTAATAAAAGTTTTGATAAAAGTATTTTCTCTTTCCTCCAATGGGGAAATATCATTTCAATCATTCTTAAGTGGGAAACATAGAAGGATTTGACTCCTGTTCTAAGATTAATCCATTATGAAACTGTTTTATGATCTCAGAAATTAGAAAATAGTAGTTTGCGTTTATAAAAATGTTGTTTTCATAAAAATTCTATATAAATTAATATGTTTAAAAATTTATTGGTAAATAGTTTATCATTTGGAAATCGCATTGCGACGGAAACGCTCGTTATTCAGCTTCCAAATGTGGCATTCCCTTTTGTGAAAAAATGATGTTGCTTTGGTTAGGGGGTTTTGAAGCTCGAAATCGCGTAGGCAATAAATAAAGCATAAATGGTAATTTTTATTTTCAATTTTTTTTGGGTGGCAAAAAAGTTTTGGAGCTCGCGTACACCTGTTTCAAACGGTTAATTACTTAAATTAACACAAATAATGACTAAAAAAATAATGTTCTCACATGATAACTTGAAATTTGCGATCGTAGATTTCATTTTTTGTAATTAAATTCAACAATCATTTACCAGAATTTTATTTATTCTAAAATAATTGAAGAATTTTATTTCAATGCGTCTTTATTAAACAACCAATTCAGTTTTATAAATTTATGGTTATAAAAACTTATTACCTCAAGCTGTTATATAATTTGATTTTTTATTATATGATTGTTCTTTTGGAATATTAGCTGTTTATATCTTCTAAATTATTAATAAATTCTAAATTATTAATATTAATTTTCGGCTCATGGTCACATTTAACTAGAAAAAAATTAATAGGTGTGGAAAGTTATGAAATATTTATCTTATCATATACATTGCATGAAAGTATAAAATAATAATTTAGAAATTAAAACAAAATAAATTGTAAATGAATCTAAATTTCTGGTAATAAAATCATAAACAATATTTAAAAAATCACCAAAAAAATCGGATAAATGTCGGAATTTTTAAGCACTAATAATTATAAAAAATTAAAGTTCCTATTGTGATATTTTAGTTATACTTCTAAAAAAATAAATCAGATTAGAATAACAAAGAAGTTGAGATTAAAATTCTGAAATTGGAAAGCAAACCGAAAACTAAATGCATTAAGTTAAAGTTGATTCGAAAAGATATATTACTAAACTAGTCTTATAAAATGAAATAAAAATTTCGTTCAATGAGTTTGAACAAAAAAAAACACAGCAAAAATATTTTTAAAAGTATATGACATCTATCTGTAAGACAATGAAAATCTATTAATCAGTTAATTCATCAATGTTTGTCAAAGAAAGCAACCATAAACATCTATTCTGAACCTCCCAAAGGTACAAAAATAAATCTGAATGACCGGACACATCGACGGCATTGGTGGGAACTAAGGTTGAGTCTTAAGAGCCATCGCCTTCTATGCTACAACCCTTCCCGTAGGATGTATATCTCATCCTCAATAAGGACTAGTCAGTCTTATATTATTTCTGTACCTATCAGGGTGACAAGAACCACACCGGAAGCTTCTTATCCCCATGTCTGAGGAGAATTTTTGTTGGAAAAAACCACTGAAGATAAATATTATTGACAGTAACTTTAACAAAAGAAAAATAACATTAGATGATTTGATTAAAAAATGAAATTAAGCTTAATTTGAAATTTCAAGGAAAGAATTTATGTAAATTGTACAAGGAAATAATTTTGCTAAATTTATGAATGAAATTATATATAATGGTTTCGAATGTCATTCTTGGGTGCACGTCGTGAAGATAAAATAGTAGTGCATTTTATCCCCTTTAAAGACAAATATAAAAAGGGAATTAAAAAATAATAATATGCTTCGAAGGCCATTTACCCTTTCAAAGCCATTATTCAGAAATTTCTTTACTAGTTAAATCTTTTGATTATTTAAAATTTTTAGAATACAGGGTGATCAAGAAATAACAGGAGGTGTTCGGAGCCCTGTAGCGTGTTATGTATGGGGCAAAACATAAAAAATTTTTGCCTTTTTAAAGTGTGCGGTTTTGATTTATCAAGAAAAAGTAATTAGCACCAAAAACGCCGATACGGAGAATCCAAGCGCTTATATGTGGAAAAAGAATACACAACTGCCTATGGAAACAGTAAAAAAGCAACACACCAAATACCAATGAAAAACGCTTATTATAGCAACTTACAAATTTGGCTCGAGATGACCACTAACTTGATGTTCCAATAATTGCATGTGGTGCACGAGGTTTTCGACGTTGGCTCGCAGCATGTCGGCATTGTAGTAGTCTGACATGCAACGTCATTTGATCTTTTAAAGTAGGAATGTCAGGAACATGTCCTTGATACACAACGCCTTTCTAATGAACCAGAACCGCCTCACAGCCAGAAATTGCCAAGATTCAGATCAGTGTCATCAGTTAATGAGTGTTTTCTTATACGGATAAAATTTCAGGATCTTACGCAATATCTTCTGCATCGTCGGGAACGGGGTATCTGTTTGCAGTGATATTAAACGTGCACTGCTGGTTCCCTGCTTATTGGCTATTGCCTGATCCATAACAGCAGTTACAACTTCTTCAACTTGTTCCTGCTTGATAACTTTACGTCCTCTTCCTGGTTGCACACCAAGAATTCCAGTTATTTCAAATCTTTCAGTCATTCTTCGTAAGTCAGTTACGGTCATCAGTCCTCTACGTAACCGTTTTAACCGCCGGTATTCACGAAAAGCAGTACTGGCATTTTCATCCTGCTGATAAAACAGCTTGATTAATAAGGCGCTTTCACGTATTGACAACGCAATCGACGGGCGAATTCTTGCAAAATGACATAAATTCCCGTAACCTTTCCTTTTATCTTCGATGTCATGTTACGAAGTACCCATATAAGCAAATTACATAATAAAGTTTTCGATCTTAGCGCCAGGATTTCCCCTGTCGTCGTTTTTTGGTACTAATTTTTCCCCTGATAAATCGAAACCACATACTTTAATGTGCATGGTGGTTAAATTTTGTTATATTTCTTCCTGTACATAACACGCTACAGGGCTCCGAACACCTCCTGTTATTTCTTGATCACCCTGTATATTTTGCATGTGGCTACTTTATTAAAATATTTATGTATTCTCGCAACTGGACTTGATTCTTTTTATATATTTCTTCTGTAATGAAGAATATTTGGTGAATATTTTTAAAAATTATTAATCATTTCATTAAGAATATTTAAATAAATTTTATATAATTTTTTTGATATTTCATGGTGTTTTGATACTCTGTATAACTTTTGGTAAAATATTTTTAATTGCTTTTCAGGTGTTTGATACATAAATAGTAAGTTATGTTCAATCTACATTTGGCAAATATCTGTTCAACATGTCCTGAAAGAATTTCTGTGGCCAGTATTTGCTATTTTTAGAAATTCCTAGCATTCAATAACCTTGATAAAAGAACACATACATTTTTTTTCTTTTTTAAGGGTGAATTAAGTTTCATCCACTTATTTAAATCATATTAATATCTTAGAGTACCTTTTTACATTTCCGTTTTTTGACTTTTTTACGTTGATAAGATTTTACCTTTTGTTTGGCGTAGCGTTACTAATATCATGACCCTTGCTCCCCCCCCCCCAAAAAAAAAAAAATTCCAATCCAATATGCAACATCCATCACAATTTTGCATGCTTTATTAAAATAAAGGATGTTGGAAATTCATATTCGCATGGTAGAAGTGAAATTTACATCTTCACTTTGATTTTAAAATCCACTGTGTATCTTTCAGAAGTAAAAATGTAGTATGTCTTGTTATGTCTGCCTTAAGAATGTGAAATAGTATTAAATGATTCCATTGCTAGCATCTAGTTCATTTTAGGATCCATTAAAAATAAGTAAGTTCTTGTGTTCAGCTCTTGAAAATGATAAATTTATTTGGTACTTAAAAGAACGATTTTATTCATCGAATAATAATTTTGAAAACATTCAAGAATGTAAAAAAAAACTTAATTTTTTTTTTGGCAAAATTTGTAGAAGTACAATAATAAGAGCATGACTTGAAATGAGAGTGGTTAAGAAATCAGTAAATGCTTATGGAAGAAAATGCAGAAGACATTCGATGTTTTCTGAAAGCGTCATTTTGTTTGTTAATTGATGTGGCGGCACAATGGTGGTAATCGTATCTCACATTTGCTTCTACACTTTTTATTAACGAGCATTCATTGAGTTTGAATAATGACTTCTTAGACAGCAAAAATAAACTTCATGATGGCGGATTAATGTATGCGCCGCTAATGAAACCAATCTGCATTATAATGAAAGACGAATAAAGAAAACTATATTCCCTTGCGAGATTGAACAGAAAGGCGAAATTAGTGCATGCAAATTATCTTGCAACTGAATTATTTATCTCAGTTAGGAATATCGATTAAATAAATCAGTCAAAAGTATAATTTTTTGAAGTATTAAACATTTTTGCATCTTATAAGTGCATGACATCTATATAAATAAAATGTTAATGTACGCGGCACAGAAATCGCTCTTATTATATATCGAATGGCAACAGTTGAATGTAAACAAATGATTATACGAATATTTTAGGTTATTTCATTGAGCTTTGTTGTTGCTGTACTTGATTCAACCTTTCGTTAATTAATGAATGAACATAAAAAATATTTTTAGAAATGCTCTGAATACTACACAATAAAGACTCTATCCATTCAGAGGAAAATGTAAACAAAATTAAAAATTAGGCGTCAAACAAAGCTAAATCAGGCACGAAAATAAACATTTCCAGATGGGTAATTGCTATGACTTACCTACAGAAATTGAGGATCATATCTTCCAAAACTATTAACTTACAAAAATGGTTATTTTCTTTTCTTAAAACTACGAAAAAAATTATCTTTCTAATGACATCAATTTCATTTTTGTACTATATTTTCTTTATTTTCTATAAATTTTTTAATGAAATACACAATTTGTAACATTTTCTGTGAAATAGAAACTCATCGATGAATTATTAACGATGATCGCGTGCTTTGCCAGTGTTAAATTAGATTTACAGAAATTCCTTCTTTCGACAGTAATTCTAGAATTTTCAAGCCCGCTTTCATTTCATAGTACATATACTTTTTAATGCGGATGCGTTATAGTTTATTTTTACTTATTAAATTAAATTTATGTTTTTCGGTCTTATCAGATAAGATTAAATTAGAAATATATACATTCTACATTAATAGTTAACACCCCAAAAAGTGAATAATCTGAGCGAACAAACTAGTCACCAAAAGCTGGTAATATAATTATTGAATGAAAAACCTGCTATGGGATACCAAGATGGAAAAAATCTTTGGTTTCTCAATGAAAAAACTAGTAAGTTGGTCATAATTTCAATACATCATATTTCATAATTGGTCATAATTCTAAAACGAATGTTCTTGAGTCTAATTTTTAAATTTTGCACCGCATAAATAAGAAACAAAAAGATATGTTCCATCATAAAAGCATTCGTTGACAGAAATGTCTCGTTAGAAAATACTTAAATGGAGTGCTTATAATTAAAGAATAAAACATTTTAAATTTATATTAGTAAATTATATTTTTTGTGTTAGAATGAAATATAAATATACTACATGTTGTAAATATTTGATAAAACATAATAGCAAATATCACTGTTTATTTCTCGTGAGAATGAATACGGTGACCATGCTTATTTCATCGTAAGTGAGTTTGATACGTTGGATTTTATTTTCTCTTATTTGAAGTTCATCCAAGTTGTCCTATATTTATTAATTAACATCAAAACATAAAATGCAATTTCACAAAGATGTTTATTTTTGTTGAATGGTATTGAAAAAATATATCGCTTTTTCGGAAATTAATTTTTTTAAAGAAATTCTTCGGAAATATAGTTATATTTATCTATTTGTTTTTGTTTTTATCAAAAATTGCATAGTTTTTATATCATTCGTGAGATTTTAGCCACCTGAAATGTATAGTAAAAATCAGAACAAGATAGACAAAAAGACTCATTTTATATTCATTTTGAACATTTATTTTAATCATTTGTGTGAAAATTAAATCAGCAAAAATAAGAAAATGTACCATTACTGGTACACATATTATTGTTTGAGGAAGAACTGCTCTTGACAGTCCAGGTGTTCTATAATATCATATACAAATGTAAATCAATTTTTGAAGCTTTTTTTTTTAAGATAAAGACTGTTTTTGTTGATAACGCCATCCCCCATTTTTCTTGAAAGATATTTTGAGTGAGATTCTAGAATATAAATATTTGACACTTGAACGGTTTTTCTTTTCAAATTAGTCTTTACAATACTGTTTAAATTTGAAATTCTTTCACAAGAAAAAAAGTATATAGTATCAGTCAACAAATACCAAAGACGACAGGTGTGTGGAAATAATATTATAAACACAAGTGTGAACAAAGAGAAATTACATCTCTTGCAAATGATATTATTTTGATTCAAAATAGAAGCAAAATGGCACTTCAGGGGTCACAAAAATAGAATAACTCTGAGCGTGAACGTTAAATATGTTTTGGTATTATATGGAGTCTTTATCGGGATGTTTGAAATATTTTCAGGACTGCCTAGAAAATAAATATTAATTAGAGTCACTTCAAAAGAAAGTTTCATCTACTAGTATCTTATGATTATAACGAATTGTTGAATTTGTATATACAGGGTGTTCACTCTTGTCATGGCCCAATAACTAATTTCTAAACCTATATATATATATATTTACTCAAACAAAATAAAATATAATTCTTGTCATTAAAATCATTTTTCTAAATGGAAGTATATGTCTACCTCTAACGATATGGAAATTAATTGCTGGACCATGATAAGAATGGATACTGCTTATTAAAGTCCAATGAAGATCGAAGAAAAATAATGATTAATAACAAAATTGCAAATTTTCATATTTCTTATACTTTTTTCAAATTTTATAAATTGGAACACAAAGAGCTTTGTTAAATAGATTTATAATTAATGATTAACTTTTAAAAAAGAAGTTAGCTTTTTCTTCCTAATTATGTCTGATTCATAAAAAAATTAAAAACAAAACATTCCTCAAATATCCATGCATTCCATTTTTATTTCACATATTAAGTCTAATATTAGAGTCATATAAGAGTTAATATCTTTTAGTCTCATTAAGACTAATATTAGAGTCATTAGAAAAGCGCGAATATTCTTAAACCTTTCATTTTTTTTAACGTTGAAGTTTCAAAATTTGGAATATATTCATAGTTTTAAAGGATAAGGAGAAGTCGAAAATAGTCAAAAGTTTTATTACAGAGCATATATTTATTTTACCCGATTTTTCAAAAAAAAAAAAAAAAAAAAAAAAAAAAAAAAAAAAAAAAAAAAAAATAGTTATATATATATATATATATATATATATATATATAATAAATCTAAAAAAATTCTCTACTCAATACTTTTTATCTTACTTCTATTGTTTAGTTATAATTATAGCAAATTTTTCTGCGTGAAATCTACAACAGTTGTATCAATAAGTCAAACGTGTGTTCAAATTGCGTAAGGTTATAAACCTTGTCTGACTCGTAGTATTTTTATTTAATAACACCCCTTTCATTTAGCTTATAATTTCGTAACATCAAGTC
>JAPMOR010007285.1:6605-24017 GCA_026543865.1 Argiope aurantia
TAAATGCAATTATTAAATATAATAATAATAAATGCAATTATTAAATATAATAATAATAAATGCAATTATTAAATATAATTATAATAAATGCAATTATTAAATTATTAATTATTATTATTGTTTCATCGAATACTAATGATATAATGTTTTCTTATATTTTTATTATACGATGCATAATCGAAATTCTATTCGCAAATATTAAATTAGAAATAAGGTATTAATAAAGTTTTTGAGATAAATAATTAAGCTTTTGTCTTATGAAAAGCATGAATGAAAAAATTTCATGCCGAGTAACATTCGATATTTCAACGAATTCCTTATAATTCAGTTGTGTGTAAAATGTCAACGTATTACTCTAAAAAACTCAATTCTCAATTATTTATTGCACGTTACACATTGAAAAGGGATTTCATCATGCAAACGCTAAGAACATTAATGTAAATATTTTTTCTACCTTTCTATCACTTAAACTTGATGGATATAAAATGTACTGCGCAAACAGACTTGTTTGAGGACTGCGCAAGCACTGTGACATCTCCAAAAGTGAACTTTACTTGCGGTTTTCAACTTGGGTCAAGGCAAAACACATCCGTTTAAATCATTCAAAAGTTTCTTTTCATCGGCGATTGTTTTCTTTCGACGAATGAGACGTAAAATTGTGGTATTACAATAGCAGTGTCCGAGCAAACTTTGCTAGGATAATTTGCAGAACTTCAAGGTTTGCACTGAGAAAATCTTTTCACGTTGTATGAACAAGCTGCAAGAAAAAGTTGTTCTCAGTTTTTTCCCCCATAAAAATAACAATGCTTCAAGAACATATTACTGGGAGAAAGTAATTTTTCGGGACTTCAAAGAAGACAGATGCCTACCTGCTGAATGTTTGCTTTATTTCGTTCCATTTCTGCTCGGTCAAGGATGTTGCATGGTTTTCTATGCCAAAAAAAAAAAAAAGTTTCAAAAAGAAGTTACATTATAAATTAATGTATTATATTGTATTGAATGATTGATATTAAGGTAATGGTGTAACTTTTTTTCAGCACGCTCGAGGCCACGAGAAGCAATTTTATCTCACAGGTAGTAGCAGATTTTTAACTAAGTAGCTGCTTAGAGATGTGGGCCTGAGAGGAAACTGAAAGCAAATTGATTAGAATACTTTATTTTTCTTGTTGTCAAACAAATAAATTTCTAAAATATACCAAATTCTATGAATTCTAAAATATAAGGATAATATTAAGAATTTGCCCAATTTAATCGACCAAGTTCCTGTGTATTTCGTCAGGTTCACTTAATAAGACATTTATAAAATAGAACATTCTGCTTCAATAATATTTGCATAAAACGCGTATACCGTGTAATCTGGAGTCTTGCTAAATAGATAAAGATCAATACGTTTTCACAAGGTTAATAAAATAAAAAAATACTAACTTAAAATAAAACAATATGTATATAACATGTACGTAGTGCAATAAACATGTTAAAAATGTTAGACAGATAAAAATAAACACATGTTCACAAGATTCATAAAAAATATTAACTTAAAAAGAATTATCATCGTAAAAATGGTAGTTAGATAAAAATAAATGCGTATTCAAAAGACTAATAAAAATATTAATCTAAATAAAACCTTATTAACTTTCCATTTTATTAACTCACAGGTGAGCGTGTCCTGTATGCTAGCAAAAACAGTCCCACGTATTTCCTAAATAGTCTATTATAAAAGTTTTAAGAAGCTAATTAGTTAATTAAATTTCAATATAATTGTTAATGTATCTAATAATTAGATTGTAATTGAGTAAATCTGATGTAGTTGTCGTTGTTTTTATTTGATGGCCCTTTGTTCTTTTCGACAAAACCTAATTCTATGTTTCTTTTCAACTCTTGCAGTCTTAGCTGGCTTTGTAAAAAGTAAGTTGCCATTCATTCAATATGTTCTTTCATGAAATCGTTTTTCAACTGGGTAGATATTTTTTATAAGTAGCTATTCTTAAATATATGCCAAACGACTAATGTATCTGTTGATATTAACTAAATTATATTAAAATAATTAATTTTTTTTTTCAAAATTGCAAAGGAAAGAAGGTACAACAAACACTTACGTCACTGATCGATTGTATGTATCTCTGAAATACAAATAGAAGATAATCAGAGTTCTATTTACTCCATGAATTATAAATATTGTTTTAGAGTTCGCCGAAAGGAACTGCAAGAATGCCATAATCATGGTTTCCTTGCGCCCTTCGGTAAAGAGATATAAAACGAAATTCTTCTCTAATGTATCTCTCATATACATGCGTCCGATAAAAGGTAAAAAAAAAGCTGCGTCATAACATCTTTTGCTTTTTTTATCCGGATATCCGCGACGTTTCTAATAGGTAATATAAGCATATTTATTTCTAATACATGGCCTATCAAACAAAGAAAATTGTTTAGTCTTACAAGCAATAAAATTTCTTTAAATTATTATTTATGGCTCATCTCTATCTTCTGAGCTATTTGATGAGAAATTTCTAAATTCAGACTCATATTCATCCATGGAGCCTTGGAATACATTATTTTCAATACATTTTATATTATTCAATTACTTTTAGAAAAGTTACCTTCCCTCTTTTCATAATTACTCACATTTCTTTAAAAAGTACGATAAAATTATCTATTGAATTAAAATGTGTGGTATGAACGATTTCATATTATATTACTTTGCGTTTTATTGTACTGCTAAAAGAGCACAACTTCGAATAAACTAACAAAAACAAACACCTTCATGCTTTGAATTATTTCTGATTCAACCAATTTGTTTAACTGTTTTGATAGTGGAGTCCACGTGAACACAAATGCTTCATAATCAAAAACATTACTTTAAATAACTTTGTTAAAAATTATTATGCCAGTTTTTAATGATTTTGCGTATATAATGAAGGATTTTTTTTTCGTGATGCGAACAGATCCAAATGATTAACATGTTAAATCCATTAAGTTAAAAAAAAAAACTCTACATTTGTACTATTGTCAACTTGCAAAGTGGAAAGTTTTTGCTCTTGAATTATCTATGTCCCATTCTTAGGGTGTATATCTTTTGAGAACAAAACTTTTAAAAATTTAATCTCTATGTGCATCTGTTGGCGCCCCTTTGGACAAACACTTTGACAGAGGAAAAATGTACTTTGGATGATAGAAATGCGGTTCTTAAAACAATTTTCAAAAATTTTAATTAGATTTTTGATTGAACAAGAATTCGACATTTTTCTACGATAAATCTCACAAATATTATAGCATAAAAAGGTTTTTAAAACCATTTTAATATTCGAAAAATCGTCTTTTTTTGATGAGTTAAATTGTCGGTCTACTTGTTTTGCTGAATGTTGCCATTTTTTAAAAAAATGTTTGCATAAATTCCGACAATAATTTTTCTTTTCACAATGAAGTTCAAATACCTACATTTAAATAGCTTGATTTTCTTCCGTTTTTGAAAGCTCACGAAGAAAAATTCTCCTGCGCGGTTAATAATAAGGAAGTGTACAGCATCACGAAAGACAATATGCAACTAAAAAATAGATTACTTAAACAATTATCTTTTAAAAGAACTGTGGCAACATCGGACTCCATTGTATATGCACATTTCTTCTACATAATAAACATGAATATTAGGATTAAATAGTTTAATAAGAACTAATGGCAGATTTTGACATTTTGTTTCTAATGCAATGCTATTTATGAGATCTCCCCCTTCTTATAATAAATTGGTCATTCTAATTCCACATTTTAATACATTTTTAACTTACTCAACATTTTAATGATTTGGTTTAAATTAACTAATTTTATTTTAGTAATTTTGAAAATGTAGTGAAAAAAAGTGATAATGAAACTTTATTACTTTACATTTATTTATTTACTATGACTTGTGACTAATTGGTACACTGTTAAAGCGAATCTTTGTTCTTTATGAACACAATAAAATTAAGTAAACATGATGAAATAGGTAGAAATTTGGACATTTTAACTTGGCAAGGTGTTAGTATTATTTTAATATTTTATGGCTCTTAGAATTAGAGTTTTTTCAGATTTATATATTTAGCAATTGATCAGTAGAGTTTTTTCACATCGTCTGCGGTCCCCTTCAAGTCAACGACCCCAAGGTGTTCCTGAATATGTTTAGTTTGAATTCTGTCATTGACAAGAATTCAAAAAGAAGAATTATTATTAAAACATTAGAAGTAGTTTATAAGACTTCAAAACGAAAATTTTAAGCAAATATCTTTTATGTTTAATATACGTTTAAAATATACAGAGAAAACTCAAAGTAAATATATGTATATACTATATGTGTGTAAGCATTGTTTTATGTGAATCAGAATGCAGATTCGATGACTGTGGAGGACTTTTGATTTCTTGACGGCGTTTTATTTCATCTCGAAGAAGCACACATTATTTACAAGCAGGAGCGACGAGCACACACAAAAACAGACCACACAAAAAGAAATGAGGGAAAAGCTCTTGAACATTTTATTTCTGGTCTTTTATAAACTGAGATATTGATAGGGAAAATATTTCTCCATAGTGCTTATATATAAGGAGATTTCGATAGGGATTTTCGCTATATGCGCCACCCAGAAAGGGAAACACAGGGATCTTTTAAAAAAGAATTTGTCACTTCAGCGGTATTTTGTCCCTTCACTCGGAGTGTGGGAAAGTAAGGCTTTTAGCCGATTCAGTAGTTTTACAAACCTTCTTTTGAATTAATTAAGTACAGAAAGTTGAATTGGATCAGGAAATAAGAGAATATTTTAGAATGAAGTTACTATGGGCTAAATTAAGGTAAAACCTTAGAAATTAACTAAATTGAAACTAGAGTTTAAAATATCATTATTTATATATATATATATATATATATATATATATATATATATATAATGTAATATTTTTCTAACCCTGTTGGCTAAATAATATGTAACATTATTTTGTTTGGTTGAAGCAGAAGGCAGGTTGAAGACATTGACGAGACGTTGTATCTATAATTCTCTTTAATATCCATTCCATGAAAGCATAATTATTTACAAGCAGAGACGCGGACAAGGCGCGCCCGCCACAGTGCGGCGCAAAAGCAGAAGTAAGGAAGGGAAGGGACGAAACAAATGATCACTTGTCTTATATAAGATGGGATTTCCGACCACGCGCCAATTCAATACACGCTTTGACCATTGATACCTTGGCAAGGGCACCGAAGGGATCACTTTCATTTGATACTTAGATTGATTGCGCAGTACTTTTTAGACAGCTTCAGTTGAATTAATTAAACCGAAAGTGGGATTGGATCGAGCAATAAGAGAATGAAATTACTATGGGCTAAATTAAGATTAACCTTTGAAAACTAATTTGCATTAAATTAAGAGTTTAAAATATCATATATGTAGGACTCAGGAATCAGTACTATTTAGAATTACGCACATTTAATTACATTTAGGACGAACAATTACATTAACAAAAGAAATGAACATTAAATAGATTTCGTCGAAAACGTCGCAGGATTAATTCACATGTTCCGTTGCGTCTTTCGTTCAGAGACCCGTCTCGTCTCACACGTCCTGACTTTCGTTCAGACCCATCTCGTCTCGTCTCCGTCTAACAAGCATCAACACCACCTGTTGGCCAGCAGATGGCGCTCGTCATCAGGCGTTCGTCACTACATATATATATATAATATCCTGGCATGTAAGCTCATGGACTTAGTTCATATTTAATCTTGAATGAATATATTGTAATTCGAAATAAAAGAAGCACTGTATTGTGGAATAATCCGATATTTAAATTTCTGAAATTGCCTTTTTTTTTCTTTCTCGTATACCTAGTATAGAGAAAGTACAGTAATAGACAAAAAATTGGAACTCGAGATTTTGACGAACCTCCACCTCCCTGAGTTCGAAAAACTCATTTTGGAAAAATGCCGTTTGGTATAGGTCTTTATGTCAAATTTGTGGATTTCTATCAGAGTTTGAGCAAAATTCGCTCAGAGGAATTCAGTCTATTCGGCTGTTCGAATATAATTTAATACAATATCTGCAAAACGAAGAGAGATAGATGGATAAAGTTCGACACACAGAAGTAACGCACTAAATCAGATACACAGAAATAATCTAGACACGTATCAAATTGTGAGCTAAATGCAACAATGACTTGACCACCTGAGATCAGTCTGTAAGTTTAGAAACACGTAAACGCGATAATTCAAAAACGCAATGACCTAAATATATCAAATTTGATAAATTTTTGTGTTAAATTTTTATTTCAATCGGTTGGAAGAAACGCGACTAAAATACGAATTCTATTTTTGGGTACTATTAACCGCAATCGAGGGATTAATCGCCAAATAACTCGCCAAGGAGGAGACGATAGATTTAATAAAAAGGATAAATTCTTGCCAAAGGTTTATATTTCGTAAATTATTCTACGCCATTGATATGCAAGGCGTTGTCTAGGATAACACCTTTATTAGAGAGAGTGTGTGAAAGCTTTTGGGAAACCACTCCCGCTGGTTTCTTTTAATAACTAAGTGAATGTATACAGATATGTTTTTATTTATTTGTTTTCTAACATGTGTATCGAAGATAATACGACTAAAGTAATAAGGTTTTTAAATAATTAATAAAAATATTACCTTATGGTATCGTAACATACAAATAAAAGCATTGAATTAATTTGATAAATAAATTGTTACAAAATTATAAACTTCCAACAAAATTTATTGATATGCACAAATTTCTAACTATTATATTTCACATCGTATGAGCTTTTTTTAATTCTTTATCATTGCAGATGTGTCAATTGGTAGGAAAACAACCTCACCGAAATTTTTTTGAAGTTTTTGAATAATTCATTTTATCCATTTTATATAAATATTATTGTTTAAAAATATTTTTGGTAATATTTATCCATATTTTTAGTTTGTTATATATTAGTATTTTGAGATTTTCATCCTGTTTTGCAATCATGTTTCATTATTTATACAGGCGTAAATTATTTTCCACTCTTTAATTTGGAGTAAACTTTGTTAATGAATATTACAGGGAATATATGCATTACAGGGAATATACCATTGTCTTGACGCATCGTAGCTTTTGCTTTGAACAAAATTCAAATTCCATTTCCAGCTCAAACAATCGTCTGCAAAAATATTGGTCCAGAAATATATTATATTGAAATAATGACTGTTAAGTGGGGTATAAAATAACCAGTTATATAAATTATTAATAATCTAATGTAATATAAATAATTATATTTCAATTTTTAAAAAATGATTTTAATAATTCAGCGTAAGGAAATTCAATTAGACATTGTTGTCCTAATATTTTACAATTCATGAAATTTTTCATACAACTCATAATGAATTTTTTACGTTTATTTATTTGTAAACTTGCCAAAGAATGGACGGCTAGGTTTTTTTAAACCTGCCTGTTAACCCCCTCCCCCCTGTTTATACTGACAGTATGAGTCCCTTGGAGACACTTTCACATTATTAGCATCAGATGCACCCAGTTGCCGTCCAGGTTTTGTTTACATTGAAACTCCTACAAAGTAGAGGTTTCAAATTCTTTTTAACCCTCTAAAGGGCCATTTTTTTCTAGTCATATTATGTTAAAATATTTTTAGGCTTGAAATTAGAATAAGAAAAGGGATTCATTTAGCTTATTAGATAAATTTAATTTTATTAATTAATTAATTTGGTTAATTAATAATTAAGTAACAAATCAAGACACATCATTTTGTCTGAGATAAAGAACTGAAGCATCTAAGTTTCTGACTTATTAAAAATTTTTATCAGAACTTATACCAACCTACATAAATTCCTACAAAGATTGGTAAATTTGGTGGGAAGCATACTTCCCATGGCCTTAGAAAGGGTTAAGCTGTATTCCGGGGCATGCAGGTATTTCCGGAAATGAAAAGGCAGATTTTGCTGCTAAATCTGCATCATCTTTTCTAACACATTCTCTTGCCAATTCCGATGCTTCACTTGTTCGCTCTTTACTAATTGGTAAGAATCATAGGATCTGCAGATCCACAACAAATTACTTTTAATTAAACCGGCAATTGATTTGTGATCTGTTCACTCTAAACGAGATGCTGATGTCAAATTGGCTCGCCTCCGTATAGGGCATGCTCGCTATACGCATATAAACATCTCATTTTTGGCGAGATGGCACCGAATTGCCCTATATGTCATGTGGATTTTACCATTAATCATATTTTAATCGAATGACCATCTTTTAATTCCTCTCGTTTACACTTTTTTAAGTCATCGTCATTAACTTTGCAGGATCTGATGGTAAAATTCCCTCCAAACATTTTAAAATTGTTCAAGATCATTGTCTTTTATACTTGTACTTATTACTTTTTAACTTCTATTCATGTTCCACTTTTTACATCGCTTCATTGTAACGCTTTTTTCGCATCACTGTTTCATTTAAATTTATTAATAGTATACATTCTTGCATTTTTATTTTTTTGCATTTTTATGTTGATACCTTTTGTTTTTATATTTTAACATGTTTGCTCTTTGTTTTTAGCATTTACTTGGCGCAACATAACCAAATATGGCTCTTGCACCAAAAATAAATAAACATGCCCGAATTACCCCCTTCCCCTTCTTATCTAGTGGTTCGGGCTTATTTTCGCATATCCTATTCGAAAATACGCCACTGACCGTATTTTGGAACATTCTCCCAAATAATTTCCCTTTCAAATCTAACACTAACCAAAATATAGAATAGAAAAAAAGTGGTTATTTTTTCCCCTTCCATTCTAAATATCTACAAAAGGAAGCGAAATCAATAATCCTATTCTCAACAATAAACCTTATATTTAATCCTTTTTAACTTCTGTTCATGCTTGACCTTTTACATCGCTTCATTGTAACGCTTTTTTAGCATCACTGTTTCATTTAAATTTATTAGTATCATACATTCCTGCACTTTTATCTTTTGCATTTTTATGTTGATACCTTTTGCGTTGACTGTTTTATGTTTTAATTATTTGCTTCACGGTTTTAGCATTTGCTTGGCGCAGCATGGCCAAATATTCCGAATCACCCAACCAAACCCCCTTATCCAGTGGTTCGAGATTATTTTGGTATATACTGTTTGAAAATACGGTACTGATTGTATGTTGGAACATACTCTCAAATAATTTCCCCTCCAAATCTAACACTAACCAGAATATAGAGTAGGGGAAAAAAAGGGTTCTTTTTCCCCTTACATTGTCAACATCCACAAAAGCAGCGAGAACAATAATCCGACTCTCAACAATAAATCTTCTTCCAGTTACTTCCGGATATAAATTGCGCCATCACAAAGTCCTACCAACACAACTTCCACTCGCGTTGCTCTTCATTTTGAAAGTAGACGAAACACGTGTGTTGAAATACGCTGCAAACCAAAAAGCAAAGAAGACGAATGACTACTTTTTGAGTAAGATTACAGGTGTTGCTTTCGACTTGTCCGAGAGATGGGCACTTAGGAACTCTCGGCATGGGTCAGTGGGCCACACTAATAGGCCGGGTAACGAATTCCCTTCCGGTTCGCCCCTGGGTTCGTTTGGCGGAAGTAGCGGGTTCCGGTTGACCTTATCTGTCTAAGAGATATAGATTTGTTGACACTTTGAGGATGGTTGGCGTGCTGTTTACGTTTTGTTGCTCTCATAACATTCAATGTGATTTGAAAGTGAATTAAGTGGAGTGATTGTGTGTTGATTTGGGAAGGGAAATATAAATCTTTCGCTGTTTTGTTACATAAATGAGGTAGTAATCGTTTTTTTTTTTTTTTTTTTTGTGCGTGTGTAGAAATTAGAAAGCGCAATTTATGATTCATTTTATGCTGGTCACCTTTGGTGACCAGATATTTAGCAGGAGAGATTAGTTATATTTAATTTTAGTTAAATTGTATAGATGTCATGTCCATGTTTCCACCAAACTATGAGGCATTAAAACTGTGTCATTTGAACAGTTTTGCTAATAATCCAATTTAGTTTAAGTTTTAATTAGTTAAAATTTGTCATTTTTTTTTTCTTTTTAGCGGAAAAATGGGAGTATTTATTTCCTCTATCCATCCTCAGGCGGATAGTCATGTGAATAATAAATAATTCACATAATTCTAAATTATGCCTAATTCTAAAAAAACTGCTACGCTTTATAATTTTAGAGTAAGCAGATTCTTTTCTCAAAATTATTCAAATTGTATCAATTTCAGTATTGAATCAGTTTCACAGTCGAATTAGTTTTACAACAAATTATAAATAATTCACATAATTCCAAATTATGCCTAACTTAAAAAAATAATATTACGCTTTATAATCTTAAAGTATGCCGCTTCTTTTACTTAAGATTATTCAAATTTTATGAACGAATACTTTGTTGGGTTTTTTTCCCCTCTGTTTTGTTGAAAAATAAGAAGTATTTACTTCTTCGTTCCATCTTCCGTTGAAAATGTTTCACAAAAAATAATAAATAATTCACATAATTCTAAAAAAAAAAAATGCTGTGTTTTATAAGTAGGCCGATTTTTTATATTAAGATTACTCAAATTGTATTAGCAAAAGAAAGCTATGTCATTTTTTTTTCTGTTTTCTTGAAAAATATGGAGTATTTATTTCCTCTTTCTATCTTCTGTCTCTCCAATTTCATAATAAACGAGGATTGCAATCGTCAAATGAAAGCATCACATCATTTCGAATCATGCGATGCTTAAAACAAATTTTTCGTTGCCGAATCCGAATCTGAAAGCTCCCCTGGGAGGCAACCTATCACCATGCATTAAAAGTAGGTCAAACTCTGTTCTCAGGTGCTGCCTATACAATCTTAAGTAACATTTCATTAGAGATTTAGCAACAAATTTTTCATCGTGGCTGAGTTTCTTACTGTAAGATTTTCTAAAAATCGAAAATGAATTGATTTTTTTTCCAAATTGCCTTTGATATGAGACTGATTTATATCTAAAAGTGATCCCACCAGGAAGGGGGGCACTCGCAATTGAGGATGAGAAGCTACCATCATGGAGGTTGGTTCTCGCCACACTGGGGGACACAAAAAGGTGGGGGTCTCGTTCCTCACATCGATGACGCGATGTACTTTCCAAGGGAAGAGTTGTACCGCTGCCGGTAATGGCCCTTATATCTCAACCACAGTTCCCACCAGTGTTGCTGTTTCGGTGGTCCGTTCATTCAGATTTTTCTGTGTGCATTCCGCAGGGGCGGAGAAGCCAGTTTAAGGCTTAAAATTATATCTAAAAGTCACCCTAAAAGGCAACCTATCCACATAAATTAGAAGTAGGTCAAACGTCACTCCCAGATGTTGCCTAAATACTGTTAAACAGCAGCTCATATGAGCTTCAGCAGCAAATTTCTCGCTGTGGCTGAGATTTCTGTTGGAAGACTTCATGGTTTTTCTCTAGGACAAATATAATTTTTATTTTGATATATCTCTAAATGACAAACATTAACATATATTGGAACTAGGTGAAACTGATTTGTCAAATATTATCTACACTGGTGTGCAAAACTTAAGCAACAGGTATGTTTTTTGCCATAACTTCACAAGAAATCATCTGAGAGACATGAAATTCAGAAACGAGATACAGCATATAGTTCTAAAAGAATGACGAAAGTATAGTTGCGCAGAAATGAATACAATGCATACAGTATGGAATCAAACAAAAAAGGCTTTATTGAACTCATAATATCGTTACACATGATTGTCTATTCAAGAGGAAGAACAGCAAGCAGATATTCCTTAGTATGGGATATGCCCTCCCCTTACTGCAATGGTTGCTTCGCACCGTCTCCCCATACTCAGCACCAGATTCTACAACAGTTCTTGAGGTAAGAGTGACCATTCCTCAATCAGCATCTGTTTAAGTTGTCGGGTGTTCCTAGTAGGATGTAATCGTGCCACAAGGCGTCTCCCCAAAGCATCCCACACATGTTCTATCGGATTTAAATCAGAGGAGCAGGCCGGCCAATCCATTCGAGTAATATCTTCACTTTCCAGGAGCTCCTCAACAGCATGAGTCCTGTGTGGCCGTGCATTGTCATCCATAAAAACGAAGTCTGATCCAATGGCACCTCGGAACAGACGCACATGGGGAAGGATCACCTCCTGACAATAGCGATCTCCAGTTACAGCACCTCTGTCGAAAACGTGGTGCTCAGTCCGCCCATTCATCATAATGTCTCCCCAGACGACAACTCCAGGACCACCGAAACGGTTTCTTTCCGTGATGTTACTGGGATGAAACCGTGTCCCGATCTCTCTCCAAATCAACTGGCGTTGGGAATCGCTTGTGGCACTAAAACGGCTCTCATCTGTAAAGAGGACACAACTCCATTGATGAGATGTCCAGTTTTTGTGCCGCCGGTGGGAAACTGTCAAAGGGATGCAGCGTTCAGGACGGCGGGCGAATAGGCCACCTTTGTGAAGGCGTCTGGACACAGTAAAACGCTACACTTGTCGCCCCGTTGCTGCACACAGTTCCTGAGCAATGGCGCTTGCTGACTGGTTTCGGGTTCTTTTCGCCTGCAGGACGATATATCGGTCATCCACTGCAGTTGTTTTCCTGGGGCGACCACCCCCAACCTTTCTCACAGCTGTACCTGTGTTCAGGAAGGCTTTTCAAGCGCGCGAAACGACACTTTTGTTGATTCCGAACTCTTCAGCTACACTGGTCACACTACGCCCCTCCTCTAGCTTTCCGATCATTCTTCCACGTGTGAAATCGTCCAGGTGATTTCTGCTAGCCATATTTAACGAATTAACTCACGTGCACTTGCAGCAAATGTCTTTAATTGCGTCTCCGTCCTTCCTTTTATTGTAGTGTTGAGCTGCGCGCGCCTTCCGCACGTGTTTTGCATACGCTCACGTCGCCTGTGACGTTTTGTTCCTGATATTTGCATACGCATGACCTTTCTCTTGAATTACGTGTTCATTGTACTGATCGCAAGAACTCCTTTTCTGCAATTTCATGGCTATCTGCTTTAAATTTGCATTGTTGCTTAAGTTTTGCACACCAGTGTATATACTCATAGGTCATATTGACAACTAACATCTAGCCCATCCATATGGAGTAATTTATCATAATTAAAGTTTAAACATAATTCTCGTTTTTAGACTAATACTAGTTTAGACTGCCTTACTAAGTTTTTAGATTTGTTTGCTTTATTATGAAACCGGTGAGATAAAGCCCCAGATTAATGTTATTATTGGCCCTTAAGCAATTATCTATGAGCTTCTTTTTTAATTTAAATCTCGGGGTCTCTTTTTTTTCCTTCTCGAACTTCCAAAATCAGATGTATTTATTATTGTTTAAATTTCTCTATATAAGCAATTTTATATGACAGATACTGATAAACTAACAAAACTTTTAATTATAGGTGCCTTTCGATGAAATGGTAAATGGTTTCGCGTAATATATTATTACAAAAATTAATATTAAAAAGATCTTTTTTGAAAGTAATAATAAAAACAAGCTTTCATCAAATACAATCTGGTATCTATTTAATTATAAGGTCAGGCATTTTTTTAAATTATAAAGCTTCATTTTTTTAAGAGTTCTTAAAAAGTATAATAAAAAAAACTTAAAAAAGATAATCTATTAAGAATATTGGAATAATGCTCTCTTTAAACGATATTCGATTTCAATTTGAATCTTTCTGATTCCAAGATCCTTGTAAATTAAATGAAAACATAAAATTAATATACTCAGAAAATATCGCTAAAAATATATTGAAAAAAAATTTTTTTTGCGGGGGAGGATTAACAGTTGCCTACATTGCTTATTTCATAATCCGGCCCTGGTTAATTATAACACCATAAATAAATATACCGGCCGTTTCTAATCGATGTCAATATATTACCAAGACAAATTTAATAGACATTAATTATTTGCTTAGTACTTGATAAATTGTCTTTTTAATCTGTGATCCTTGAGCTTTGTCTCTAGGCCTTTGTGGTTTTTCTATCGTGATTAAATAGCAAACAAAATTAGTAATTTACTATCAGTTATTTTTTTATTTTCTGTAGAAATTACTCGACACGTGTCTCTATGCACTCTTTTTTAAAAGATTAAACCACTTCAAAATTTTATATATTTCAATGACGTTTAATTCTTGGTTATTTTTACACCATCCAAATCAACAACATGCTCTACTAAATAGTGATCAATTTCTATTACGACGTAGTCGCAAATCTTTAATAAACAAAACTTATATTTAAAAATGGATTCATCTGTCGCTTCCTGTTCTACGTTTACCAAGGCTGTCACGATGAAATTTCACATACACAAAAAAAATGGAATCATAATGTACGTTATGAATAATTCAGTGTTGCTTCGCAGCCGAATAAATTAAGTTAATGTATTCGACTTGAATATTGGTCAGCAGAATCTGGATGTTATTTGACGTCATTTTTTAACTTCTCATTTACGAAGTACGCAAAAAAAAAAAAAAAAAAAAAAAATATTGCAACCGTCAAAAATTCGAACTTGAGATTTTGACGAATCTCCGCATTTCAAGCCACCCTTACTAAAAAAAAAAATGTATTTTTCAAATTATGTGTGCCTGTTATATGTTTTGAATTAAACGGTTGAAATTCGATATTTGATCTTCGCAAAAAAGAAATGGACAATTATTGAACGATATCCATTCACTAGGAGTCTGTCTGTCTGACTGTACGACTATAAGTGAATACGATAACTACAAAATAAAATACGGTTAAATAGATAAAATTTTACTCATTTAAGACGCATCTAAAGTACTGATTCATATCAAATTTTGAATCGTATCGCCAAACTGTTTGTCGGTCTGTTCTTTCTTATATATGTAAACGTGATAAATGAATCGAATATCAATGACATGGCCAAGGAAATTTGGTGTACAGTTTGTTGTTCCCAAAATTAACTGAATTGTTCATATTTTTATAAAATTTTGAACTAAATCTCTAAAAACGCTCACCGTCTGTCCACCTGCTTCTCCGCATCCATGTAAAAGTGATAAATCAAAAACGCTTAAATAAATGAAATTCGGTATGTGATATCAACGTTGACCGTCTTTCCACCTGCTTCCCCGCATTCATGTAAAAGTGATATATCAAAAACGCTTAAAGAAATGAAATTCGGTATGTGATATCAACGTTGACCGTCTGTTCACCTGCTTCTCCGCATCCATGTAAAAGTGATAAATGAATACCGAATGATAAACCGAATGATTATACCGAAGTTCTGGTACCGGATTACAATAGAATATTTCAATAATTTTAGACAACTTAGCTATTGACTGATATATTAATTTAACTAAAAAAAATTAACATATGTGGCGCCATCTGGAATTCAGTTTGAGAAATATTAATCTTTAGGCTCCATAATATCTATACTTATGAATTATTAAATATATAAAAAACAAGAAAGTATAAAATAATATAAAAAAAATTTAAAACTCAGTTTTAATAGAGTTGTTGAAACGTAGAAAATAAATGTTTTTTAATTGAATTTAATCAAAGAATTTTTCTAATTTTCATTGAAAATAAAAATAAATTATAAATGTGATTATAATTCCATTTTATTGTAAATATTGCTCAGATTCTATCATGCAAAACAAAACCGTAAAATGCTTTTTTTTAGGTCGCCAGTATTTGCGTTAAAAAATTAATAAATAAGTGAATATTATAAAATATCTGCTGACAGATGTTTTTCTGAACTACAAAAATATTATAATACTTATTTCATAAGTAGAAAAACCAAATTACTCGTTTACATAACTTTTAATGGGCCCATTTTCACATAAACTACTGAAATATGAGCAATGACTAAGAAAGATTTAAGAATCATAGTTGGGTACATATAAGAAGAATATAAATGTGCCAGTTACTGAGGAAGAAGAACCTACTCAAAAATTTACAAACTATTAAAAGAACAAAATTTTATTAAATTTGTAACAATACAGAGAATTGAAAGGGCAGGACACTTAATAATATCGCATGATAATTGATTCACTAAAGAAAACCTGTTTGATTAAACCATTTATTACCTTAAAATGAGAGATACCAAAACTTAAACGGATTGGCTGTCTTTAAAAAAATTTGAAAATCATTCTCCAAATTTGAAAACTTTGACCAAGAAAAGGACGGCATGGAATAGGCCAGTGTCCATTTGTGGATGTCGTGCCAGTGAAGAAGAATAAAAATATTTTAAAAAGATAAATATTTTTTAAAAACGCTATTCTTAGCATTGAAATATCACTAATACGCACTCAAATATTTAAAATTCTAGCACAGCATTAAAAATCTGTATTATGTATAAATTAAAATATGTATTTACAAACCTAGGATATAAATAGAAGAACATTTTTTTTCAAGATAAAAGTTTATCTGACTGTTTAGAATAGGGACTTGAACTTAAATAAAATTCGCTTATTTGATAAAAAAGTTGCATAGGTAATCGTGTCGAGATTAAAGTGTTTTACACACTTTTTTATGTCACGATATATATTTAATATTTTTATCACGTTTGTATATAAATGCTGTGATTAAATCAGAGAAGAATTGCATAAAAATCAGTGAAAAGTAAAGTTAAAATAATATTATTTGATATAAAAAATTAACGTTAAATAAAATAAAAAAATTGTAATCATTGAAAAGGTAATTTTTTAATTTTAAAGTGGCATAAAAGTTGTTTTTGTATAACAATATACTCTGACTTTATACATAAAAATTCATAACATCTCGATTAATTTTTAATTAAAAAAATCTAATTATTTTTATAAATGCCAATATAGCCATGTTTCTTTCTTAATGAGTCTTATTATTCTCGAAATAACTTCGTGCCTAATTTATTAGCTCTAGTTTCAGCGGTCTACTGAGTAGTTTAATTTGTTTAGTTTGATGAACGTCCTGTTTCAAAGCAACATTAGTGCTATTTTGGACAGATCCTCGTACTTTTGAACCGCGGTCAGATAACGAGGGCGACAGCTGAAGTGGCGTTTCCCTCTCCAAACTTCCACACCACACCAACGGGAGGACGTTTGACCTCGACGGTTTTAATATGCACCAGTCCAGCTTACACGACGATCCTTGGGTAAAATAGGGTCTCGAACCTGAAATCTTTTTATTCCAAAACCTTACCATCAAATCACCGCTGCCCGTTTACTTAGTAGAGCATGTTGAAAAAATTTTCATCACGCATGTCGCATAGCGGAATTCACAATTAGTAACCAACTGATAAACATTGTCATGTTAAAATTCAATATCCCGTCTTAAGAATTGTGTTCATTGACTTTTGTTTGATCGCAAGTTAAAATAGAAACAAAAAGAAATAATTTACACCTGCTTCAAAAACATAATATGATAATCGCAAAAATAAAATGTATAAAAATAAATAATAA